>PVLD010017216.1:0-42566 GCA_004027595.1 Dinomys branickii
TGGGCTGGCGAGAGGGTGGCAAGACCTATGTGAACCAGAGGGTACATATCCCACCTAAAGGCAGCAGCAACGATCAGGCTGTCTTCAGTTCTTTTCTGTTTGTTTGTTTTGTTTTGTCTTTTTGAGACGGGGTCTCACTATGCAGTTCAGGCTGGCCTTGAGCTCACTGTGTAGCCCAGGCTGGTCTCGAACTCCCAATGATCCTCCTTCCTCAGCCTCCCGAGTGCTGGGATTACAGGCATGAGCCACCACCCCCGGCGGTCTTCAGTTCTCGCCAGGCTGCCATCTGCCTGTATGGCCCAATCTATCAGGTTTTTTTTTCTTTTGAGAGAAAGATACTTGCAAAAAATATTGGAAATTTCCTCATATTTAAACATTACTAGCAAATTGCATTTATATTTATATAACAAGCATGTTGATAACACTGCAGGCACTATCTTAAGCAATTTGTAAATAATCACTTACGTTGTTCTTATAATATTCTTAAGAGATAGGTCTTACACTTCATCTTTATGAGTAAGGAAAAGGAAGGGTGAAGATGTTAGGGTCTCCCGGTCAGTAAGTAGCAGAGGCTGGGCTAAAGCTGATCTGCCTGGCTGTAGAATTCATACTCTTTACCACAGACCCCTCTTGCTGTGGGTCACGTTCTGTTTTTTGTACTTGTGTTTGTTTGTTGTGTGTTGCTTGGTACTGCCTCTCATGAGGATAAGCACACCAGCAAACCTAAGACCGCAAAAACAAAGCACATGCAGGGTAAGAAAAGAGAGATAAAAAACACTAGCTCTTTTGTTGGCTTCTTCTGCTTTAAACCAAATCCAACAGAATTTGTCAACTTTGCCATTTTCTCCTGCTTTCCTTATCTGTTTTGTAAGCTCCTTCATGCTTAACTTTCATCTTAACTCTTTTCACTTATTCATGTATTCTCAATGCTAATTTCTTCCCAGTCCTTCCATATAAGCAACCTGCTCTCTCTGCCTTTCTGTCACTCTTTCCCTCTGAAATACTCCCTTTTTATCTAGTCCACTCTAGATCTTCATCCTCAAAAATCTACTCTGATTCAATTGCTGTACATTATGTAGAATTTTGAAATGACAAACTGTATCCCATCGATGTGTACAATTACTATCTGACAATTAAATTTTTAAAAACTCCTGCTCAGATCCTTCCAGGATCCCTGTTCTCTGTCGCAGACGTCTTTTGCTGTGGGTCACATTCTCTTCTTTGTACTTGTATTTAGTTTTTGTGTGTTGCTTGATGCAGCTTTTCATAATCATACATTCCTTATCATTAATCCCTGTTTTGTGTGTGTTCTTGTCCTTCCAGCAGGAGTGTGAGCCTAGGAAGCAGAAACTGTGTTGACTATGTATTTTTCTGTCCCTTGTCCACTGCTGGCATGTCTTAACATATAGTGGGCAAGGGCATAGGCTCTGGAGCAGTCCCACTTGGACTCACTTCCTGGTTCTTCCAATTACAAGCTGGTTACCAATGGCAAACCATGTGTCTCAGTGAACTTCATTTTATTCATGTGTAAGATGAGTAGTATTAACTAATATTTCCTTCATAGGATCGCTGTGAAATATAATGCATATAAAATACTTAACCAATAGCCTGTCACCCGGTAAGCTTTCAGCACTGGATAGCCCTTAGTATGTCACAGGTACCAGTTTCAGCTATGAAATGCTTTAGTCTCCTGACTTCAATCTCAGTATCTCTGGTGTTTAGGTTTAATTTCACTCTGGTACCACGTTTGATAGGACTGGGTTAAAAAACATAGCCCTACAATAACATGTGAGGATGTGATTTTTCATAGTTCAAGTCAAGCTTGAATTACCCCCAATAGAAGGAATTGCAGGGTCTAGGAAGTCTTTGGGTTGTGTAGGGATATGTGTGCATGTATGTGTGTGTGGGTATGTGCTACACACTTGCACACACATGATTTTTTTCAAAGCAGACATTTGTTTGTACAGTGCGTCAACACAAACTGCCTAGGAGTAGGCTTTCCCAAACACTATAATGTACATAGCAGATTGAGTCACGCTATCGGATAACATCGAGTTCCTGGTACTAATCCTTTCCAGCCTCCCTGCTATCACTAGGTAAGCAATCCCAGGCTACTCAACAAAAGCTGACTCATAGTTATTGTTAAAACACGACTTGTCAAAGGAGAATTTTCTGGATAGTTCCTCCCTGTAGGACAGGAAACAAAAATTTCCCAAATTCAAGTGGACAGGAATCTCCATGTATATCCTTAAGCATTTGCCTAAAATGCCCCTGCTTCGCAGCTTTATGGTGCCCTTTCTGACATTTTTCTAGAAGCCTGTGGAGGAGTTCCAGTAAGATATCCAGGGAACACAGGGATTGCCTGTGTTCACATTCATGCCAGGTTCATCACTGAGCAAAATTCCAGTCCTTATTCATAGGGATGGCAGGGGAAGGGGTACAGAAAGTGCATAACTGTATCACAGAATTCACTTGAGGGTTTTGCCATTTAGAATTCCTGCTTTGTAACTTCTGACTTCTTGGTTTAGTGAATTGTAGAATTATGCACTAGATAAAAATAAAATCCCTTTTATTGTCTTCAAGCAAATCAGTACTAACCTGAAATAAGAAAATGATGATGAGAATGATGTGATTTTAGATTTGGTTTTCAGCAAATATACAGATTATGTGCATTCAAATAAGTGCTATCCTTAAATTATTCACTTTGAGATACCATGAACTTGAAAAAGTTAATTCACCAAATTCTCTTAAAAAGTCACTAGATGCCAAGAGCAGGCCAACTCCTTAAAACCATAGTAAGTTAACCATAAGTTAAGAGTGTGTTTTGGAGTCAGCTGACTTTGGCTGAGGTCATGGCTCTGGCATTTATGTGATCTTCAAAACATTTCTCCTGGAGCCTCAGTTTTACCAAAATAGCAATTACTGGGGACTAAAGCTTTGACCAACAACAGCCATACTTGTGAGAAGGGTGACTGGCAGCCATTTCACAACAGGGAACTGGTAACACAAGATGAAAATGGCTGTCTACTATGTGAACATTAAAAGATAAAGAAGGGGATCCAATAGGTACCACCCTCTGAGGGGATCAGATGCTGTCTAACTGTGCCACATAATGGAAATATATGAGTGACAAGAATATGAATGAGTACTGAGTCTATCTGTTGCTGTGATTTTGGGGCATATTGCTTAAGTGTCCTCACCTATGCAATAAGAATAATGTAACTACTTTATTAGGCTGTTAGTAAGATTAAGAGAGCTAATGTATAAAGCACTCAGCACACTGCTTGACCGAAAACAAGCATGTGAGTCACCCCAGACAGCCTCTTTCTTTCTTAGGAGCTTGCAGCCTTAGTGGCATGAAGCAGGTAAGTGCATGCATAACCGATACACTCTAAGCACGTTGTGAAACTGATGCTATCAGGCAAGAGCACATCACGTAGGAATCGGTAGACCACCCATGAGGGCGTTAGCATCTGTGCTGAGGCTTGTAGGATGGATAGGCTTTTTGATAGTCAGGCTTGGTGAGGGTGAGTGATGTGGGAGGAGGGAATAGCCAGTGTTAGATGCACTGGGGTAGAAAAGTGAGGAATAAGTTTAGGTAACCATATTCAGCCTTGTATGGAGACCACTTCTGCCAGCTTACACATTCCTCATGGTTATAAACAGCAAGAAAGTAGACGGGAATGGCATAGTATCGACTGAATGCCAGATAAAAATATTTATATGTGGGGGAAAGGATGATGGGAAGTCATGGAAGATTTTTTGGGGGCAAGAATGGCATGACTGGGCTTTAAGAACACTTACCTGGCAGAGTTTCAGAGGGTGGATTTGAGAGGGGAGAAGAATAGAGGCCACAAGATGGGCCAGGAGGCTGCAGCAACCATGGAGTGAGATAATGAGGGCTGAGCTAGGGAGGCCCAGGAGAGAGAAGGCAGATGGGCCCAGAAGCTGCACTGCTCTCTCCTGTAGGGCTTGGTACTGGTGCAATGGTGGGGTAAGTCAAGGTAATATCAATGGAAAGCTAGTGGGGCACCAGCAACAGGGACTGGGGGGCAGCAGAGTTTTGCAGACAGAGGGTGACACAGGGAAGGTGGAGTCTGAAACATCAGTGGGCCTTAAAATAGGAGACGCTTTGCCGGCAGTTGGGAAAAGGAATGATGTTGCCATCTAAAGGATTTTTGAAATGTCTTCTTTGGAAACAATCCAACAGAAATAAACTACTGTATTTAGACTCAAGCACTGTCTAGATTGTGCCCATCCATGTGTGATTAAAACATGTCAAAGTCATATAAAACCATAAAATATGTTCAAGGATATTCAATAAACTCCAGTTTTTCCCTGAAGGCTACTTTGGTGATCAAAAAATATATATGCAAACACTGAAATCTGGATCTTCCCTCCCTTGTTCTTTGTCTGTCTCTATGTCTGTGTCTCTCATGTTGATGCCACTGATGTCTTTTGGAGCCTCAGACTGCCTCCCGAGCAGCTCACAAGCTACATAAAGGTTAAAAGCACTTTATGATTACAGCTCGTTTCTTGATGACAAAACATTACTGAACTTGGTCACCTGCATTCTAAATAAGAATCAACCTCAAATAACCTGTTTCTAAACAGCAAACCTAAAAAAATAATTAAATAAAAATTAAAAAAATAAAAATAAAAAAGAGCAAACCTTTAGGACATGTAGAGATCTTTGAAAAACATTTTACTGTAGCTCATAAAATGCACAAAAATAAAATTCCAAATAGATTAAATATAGATTCATAAATTCAACCATTTGATAAATAGTTCTTGAGCAGTTATTGTGTATCAGACACTGTTGTAAGACCTTGAGATAAATAGGGAACAGAACAGGCTGAAATTCCTCCCCTCTTGAAATTTACATGCTATCTGGGTGAGAAATTGAACAAGTAAACTGTTTCTTATCCAGGGGGATATGTTTCAAAACTGCCAGTGCATAGTGTGAAACCCTATATGTAATGTTTTTCCCTATACTTAACACATCTATGATTAAGTTATAAATTAGGCAAATAAGAGGTTAGCAAAATAATGATAAAATAGAACAACTATAACAGTACATTATAATAAAAGTTATTTAAAACTTATGAATTGTTTATTTCTGGAATCTTCCTTTTAATGCTTTTGGGCCATAGTTGAGCTTGGGTAACAGATACCATGGAAAGCAAAATGGCAGATAAGGGAGGGCACTATTGTATGCTAAAATTAAATGAGTGCTATGAAAAAAAGGAAAAAGTATTGTGATTGGTTGGGAGACAGGTGAAGTTCAAAATTGTGTGTCCAACAAATACTTCAAGGTGATGAGGAAGATGGCCTTGCTGACATTTGGGGGTTTCACAGGCAGAATCAATCATGAGTACAAATGCCATAGAAAGTGGGAGTGTTCCTGACTAGTTGGAGATTCGACAGAGAACAGTATGGCTGGGGCACAGTGATATGGACAAGCATGGTAGAGTTGCTGAGACATGTATGTCAGAGTCTTGTATAAAATTAAAATAAACTTTAAAATTTTTTAATAATGAAAGTTATTTAATCCAATGTATCTCAAATACTATCATTTCAACATGTAATCAGCACAAGAGATGATATTATATTTGGCTTTTGCATTTTTGTCCTGCTACATCTTTGAAATTTGATGCGTATTTTACACGCACAGCATATTTCAACTCTAGCAACATTACAAGACCCCAAAAGCCCTGTGTGACTTGTGGTTTCCATACTGGACAGCAGAGTTCAAAGAGAAATGCAAAAGGTACTAGAGTTGACTTTAGTAACCTTAGGAGCTTATCATTTCCAGCCATCAATTGCCTTAATGTGTTGACTAAAACATTTAGCATATGGAAGATGAATTTTAAAAAGATTTTAGTTTTCACTCTGAAAGAAATTGGGAGTCAGTAGATCTGATTGTACCCAACAGATCTGATTAAAAGGATCCTTCTGGCTGCTCTGAAGAGAGTGGATTGAGAGGGGACAAAAGTGGAAGCAAGGAGGCCGGTGAGAAGGCTTTTACAGTGATCCTGGCAACTGGTGCTGGTGCCTCAGATTAGAGTGGGGGCAAGAAGGTGGAACCAGTTGTTAAGGGTATGGGTAGCTCTTAAACACGGAGTCCAAAGAATCTGAGGATGAATTCAATTTGATGTATGCAAAGAAAGGACTCAAGGATGATGAACTGGAGGGACAGAGTTGTGACAACTGAGATGGCAGAAGACAAAGATTACAGAAACATGAGAATATTTTAGCTATTATTTAATAATAATGTGGGCTGGTATATTTCTATAGCAGATTCAAGCCCAACCTAGACAACTTAGTGACTTACCAAGACCCTATCTCAAAATTAAAAATAAAAAGGAATTGGGGATGTGGCTCAGTGTGAAGGCCCTGGATTCAGTCCCTAGCACTGAAAAAAACCTCATAATTTGCACTGTTGGTAAGATTGGAGAAATAGACACTCTGGAACACTCTTAATGGAAATGTAGATTTATAAACAATTTCTGGCTGGGTGTGGTGGTGCATGCCTGCAATCCCAGCACTTGGGAGGTTGAGGCAGGAGCATCATTATGAGTTCAAGGCCAACCTAGGCCACACAGGGAGACTCTGTCTCAAAAAGAAGTTCTGGTGGACAATCTTATAGTCTACCAAAAGTTTAAGTCCTTTGACCCAGTAACGCCATTTCTAAAGATTCAATCTACAGGAAAAAAAGCACACACATGAGCAGAGATGTAAACAAAGGGGGCAGTCTAGGCAAAAGGATTGTCATTGCATCATTGTTTATCATAGTGCAAAATTTGAAACAATCTAAGAATTCACAAATACGAGAATGGTTGAACAAGTTAGAGTATCTCCATGTTATGAACTACCATGAAACTTTAAAATAGTTAAAGTAGATGTAGTTGGGTATAGTTCCAGAGATACTGGAAATCCTCCCATTAATAAACTAGATAATAGAAAACACCCACCTTCTCAGCCCCATGGAACTCTGAGCCACCAGCGCCAAATACCTGGATTACTTCAATAGGCTCCTGACTGGTCTCCTAGATTCTACATGTGTCCACTCTCAATCTACTGTCATCACAAACACAGGAGGACCCTTTTAATATGGAAGTCAGATTATGTCTCACCTTTGATCAGCTCCTCCACTAGTTCCCAATTTTTCTCAGTGTGAAAAGCTGGAGAACACACAAAAAATTATAGAACAATCTGTATACTAAGATCACCTTTATGTTAAGGACAAAACCCAAACAAAAATGTTAGGTTGGTTGTATAGCTCAGTAGTATTTGCCTAGCACGTGTGAGGCCCTACGTTCCTTCCCCAGCACTAGAAGACAAAAGCTAAAGAACAAAACAAACAAAAACATGTGTGTATTTGTGTGTGTAAATGCATATAAAAAGATCTGAGAGAAGTGCTTAACTTCCATTGTGAGCCTCAGCATGAAATTATACATGTAGGTGAAATAAATGGGGACAAGCTATTTTTTCTTTTGTGTACAACACTTACTTGTTTTTATGAAATCTCTTTGTAATGAAAGTGTACTGCTTTTGTAATTTTTAAAGTAAAACCCAAGGATAAATCAGACGTCATGTAGTTCTGAAGTTCTGAACGTTCCCAGGGGAGAATCCGGGCAGAAGTCTTTCGGTTACATTGTAATCACACTGGGCCACTTTGCGGTGTGGTGGGAACAGCTTCTAACACCTGCTATGTGGCCTTGAGAAAGACACAACATTTCTGATGCTCGGCTTTCCCATACAGGAAATGTAGCTAATACCTGCTCTATCTGTTTTATTGGGCAGTCATAAAGACACAATAGAAAAATAGGTCAAGGCACAGTAAAAATAAGAATATCAATATTTCACGTACCAGTTATGGACTGCTTCTTTCGAATAATAGCCAATTAACATCAAAATTCAGTTGCAAGTAAAAAGAATTTGAATGATCTCTTTGAATTGGTTTTAGCCGAATTTCTTCTGTTCCACTTCGGTGGGACATAACAGCAGTGTAGGCATTTTACTTAAATGTTCAAGAGTGTGTTTTATATTCGTGTGAGATATCCTGGTGCTCATGGGTTTTGATAGTACCCTTACATCATACCCTCCACTCCACTCATTTTAGGGCCAACCCGCTTAGACACAATGACTTAGTCCTCAAGTTCTCCTTTGCTTAGCACCTACATTTTGCCTAGTATTCCCCTGTGGGTAGGTGGTCAGACATCCAAGTTTGTCTAGCACTGTCCAAGTTTACACTGCCTGTCACAGTTAATTGCTAATAGTGACCCTTTCACTCTAGGAAGTGTCCTAGTTTTAATGATCAATTATATGATCACTTTGCTGTGGTCACTTATGGGGCATGGAAAGAAATGCAGGCAATACATTTTGACGGGATTTTTCAGGTAGATGATTTAATGTGGCTAAAGTTCAGATATGGTGAGGGCCAGATCTTGGAAGACTGGGAACTCAGATGAAGGACTTTGCCCTTGCTGAGAGTCTCTATAAGTTATTATTAAAAATACTTGATTAAGGTTAGAACACTGGCCTGTTGTTGGTACATAAGATGATAGAGGAAGTTGGAAAGACCATTTAGGAGGCTGCTATGGTAGCCAGAGTGAGGAGCTGATAATTTGGACCATAATGGAAGCAACAGACTGGAGAAGGGTAGAGGAGGAAACAACACAACCTACAGATCGTAAGAGAAAAGCCATAGGAGCACTTCAGATTTCTCAGGGCATGAAAGGAACTTTATTAGAAGTTCATGTTCACATGAAAGCTTCTCATTTGTGAGTCTCCCAGGCCTTCCTAGTGAACTCCCATTTCCAAAGAAACCCTATAGTACCTATTCAGTATGTTAATTCTCCAAAAATTTATACCCATCTAATGAAAGCCTTGAAGCATTCATTCACTAACCTGATTTTGAAAAATTAGATTAGAAAGTAAGTGCTATAAAGTTTGAAACTTGGGAGACATGCAATTCATTCTCTTGCCATTTATGGTGGAAGGTAGTGACAACTGCCAGTGCTTCAAAAAAGTGACATGTCCAGAGTTTCTCTTCATAGGTATGAGTGATTTTTCACTTCATAACCCCTATGGCCCTTCCTGTGAGCCCCATCTGCCCAGGAAACCTTAGAGTACCAATTTAATAACCTAATTTGTAAAAGGAGGTTGGTGAATCAGTGCTATAAGACTTTCATGGAAATGTATGAATTTAATTATGCTTGTCAGCTTTTATTTTTATGGGGCCTTTTCCAACCGTATATTCCCCCCCGCTCAGTACAATTTTTTAAGATTGATTTTGAACAATGAGACATAGAGAATCTGAGAACAAAGAGCTTGAAGAATTTAAATACGTGGGTTTATTATTAACACAGTTGCAAATATATCAAGGAAACACCCCATGAAAAATGTTTCAAAGAACCAGAAGCCTTCTCTGAGAAAGTTCTGTACCCAATAAATAAGCTCGGAGGGGAAGGCTTGCCGCTAATGCCCAACAGATAAGCTTGGCAAACCTCTGGCCGATTGAGGAAGCCAGTTAGAGCCTCAGCCTAGTTCAGGCAAGCTGCTGGGATCTGCTGCCGATCTGGACCCCTCGACACAATGGTGTTCGCGTTTTGGAAGGTCTTTCTCATTCTCAACTGCCTTGCAGGTAAGGGAAGCCCCTCCAGCTCACCCAAGGTGAGTGGAAAGGGAGTTTCTTGTTAGACTGAAACTGCAAATTCTTACATAGAATTTCCCTCTCTTACACTTCAAAGGAATTGTGATCCGCATACTGAATAATCTTCATAACCGTTGCTCAGCACATTTAGGAGGCCAGACTGTAGTAAAATTGTTATAGAGCTTCTGAATTGAATTATTCTCAGAAAAACACACGTTTCTATATTTAGTTTGAAAAGTGAACGTATTTATTTCTTCAGAAATGGAAATTTGTGCTAAGGATACTGTTTTGTCTGCTTTACTCTGGCATTTCCTTTACACTGTGATTTACTTGCTTGGCTACAGCAGGCAGAGCCTGGGTTTGAGCCTGCCCTGGCTTACATATAGGAAGAGCAAAGATTTAGTGAGCGCCTCACTGTCTAATATTTCTCAGGGAGTGGCAGTTTTCCAATCCAAAGACTGTATTTCAGAAAACATGAGTGGTTTATTGTTGTGCACAGTATGAGTGATTTTAGGAATCTGAGCAGAACAAAATCATTTCTAGTGTCCAAAGCCCAATGTTGGTTCAATGCAGTGGAGATCAGTAATCCAGGAAACCCCTTGGCCAGTTGTTCTCAATACAAAATACATTTTGAATCTCTTTTTATGATATGTAGGTCCAAGGGACCTAAATAAATAATAAATATTGCTTATTGACTAAAGATGATATTTTAAAAGCCATCAGTAATGTTAGGCAGTCATTAGAATGAAGTATATTAAACATATTTAATGATAAAAGAAAATGCTCAGGATACAATATTAAGTGGAACAGCAAGGGGCCAGGGATGTAGCTCCGCAGCACAGCACCTACCTGGCACACATGAGGCACTGGTTCGATTCCTGGGCCTGTAAAATAAAAGCAGGACATACAAATACCTTATAACAAATTACTAGAAGGTTACATATTGAAGCACTCGTGGTGGTCATCTCTGAATGATAGAATTATAGATGATTCAAGTTTTACTCCCCACCTTCTGTACTTTCCACATTTTCTACGAACAATGTTGTACTTTCTTTTTGGTGGGGGTGGAGCTGAGGTCGGAATCCAGAGCATGGCCCATGCGAAGCAGACACTGTGCCGCTGAGCTATATCCTGCTCTCACACTATGCTTATCATTAGAAAAAAATAGTGTTACTTTTCAGAAGTATCTTATGGTTGGTAATAATCCTTTAAATATTCTTTACTACATGTTTAAGTAAAGATGTGTGATGTAAAAACTCAGGGGAGGGAAATACTGTGTTTGTCCAAGATTTAAACAGGTCATAAAGGTGGAAACACTTGTTACTCTTTTTTGCCCCCTGAAGACTATTCATTAAAATGTAATTTTAGAGAGTGAAAATCTTTGTCTCTTCCTGAAGGACTTCCAATTGGGTCAAGACCATAAGCCCTCTACACCAGCACTGTAAGAGCGCACCCAAAACAAGCGTCTGCTTCCCTCTGGGATGCCTTGCCCGGCCTGTACTAGACAGAGCCTTCGGAACAGCTGCAAGAAAATGTGCTCATTAGAGACAAAATGGATGGTCATTGTAAAAAGGTTGGAAAATATGGAAATATAGAAATAAGAAGATAAAAATCACCTGCAATCTTGCCCATTAACATTCTGGTGATTTTTTTAGTCATTTTTTCTTTGAAAAAATATATATTACAGTAAAGCTGAGTCTCGTATTTCATATATAATTTTTCTTTTTAATTTTAGTTCATTAGTACACATATATAGTACATATTTTCAGTCCTTGTGGGAAGTTGGTACATGTACATAAGACGTCTCCGTTCCTGTCTTATCCCCTCTCCCTTCCCTCTCTCCCTGCTCCATCCATCTCTTCACTCGTTTCCTTTTATTCCTTTTGGGGGGCACATGTTTGTAGTCCATAGTTTACAATCGTTCGGTGCAGTTGATACATGTACAAAACGCATTCCAATTCCTTCTGTTCCTCCCTTTATCCCTTGCCCCGCCTCTTGTTCATGTGCCCCTTGGAGAATGGTCCATCTTCCTGCTTCTGGTTACCTACCTTTTAGTTTGCTCTTTAGTTTTACTCTGGGTTTCTCATATAAAGAAACCATGAGATATTTAAGCTTGTGTGTCTGATTTCTTTCACTTAACATTATAGTCTCAAGGTGCATCTATAAATTTCGTATTGTTGAAAAATTATTTAGCATGCTGTTAGGATCTCATTTGTGGGTTTCAGAACAAGATCCAATTCAAATGACCAATAAATTCTTCAGGGGGTTTTCCTTAAATTACTATATAATTAGTTTTGTTGGGGTACAATGTATGCTGTGTATCTATGCATGTATGATCTAGCTACACAAAGCAAAATATGGTAGTCAGCCCAACAGCGGGAATGAGAATATGGTGGTATAAACTGGCATTTGCTATACCTCCATACACATGGAAGTCAGAGAAAGGAATGTTAAGGTAACCAATATACTCCATTCACGGTGACCTAGATCATGTTGGTGTGCAGCGCCATCCGTTCATCTCGGTATGGCTGTGGGATGACTGCCAATATTTCCATCAGTGTACAGCGTGGTGCCTCACTTGCACTTTTTTCAAAGATAATGTTGCCTTTTGGTGTCAAGCATGGTTCCTGGCACAGAGTGGCCGCATGGTAAATGTTTGTTGAAAGAAACAATTACCTTCCCAAACCCAAACACCCAGAAATAATTTTCATATACATGTCTAAAATAAATTTTCTGTGCAACTAAACACAGCAGATTTTATTTTATTGTTTTTTTGTGTTGTTATTATTGCTTTGCTGTGTTTTTTTTTGACAGGGTCTCACTGTGTACTTTAGGCTGGCCTCGAACTCATGGTGATTCTCCTGCCTCAGCCTTCCAAGGGTGCTGGGATTACAGGTGTGAGCCACCACACCTGGCTAACAGAGTTTGTTTTAATCTAAATATTTTCAGTGGCTTTTCAGGAGGTTTCTAAAATTAATTTTATTGGTACGCTTTTGATATACATAATGATAACGTTAATTGTAGAGAATTTGTACTTGTACATAATATATTTTAATTCTTTTCTTTCCCATTCACGTCCCCTCTTTTCAACCCTTCTTCCCCCTCCTTATTTGAAAAAGCTTTGTTTCCATTTTTCTCTTCTATTCTCTTTTTTTTCCTTTTCCCTTCCTCCCCTCTTCTTCCCCTTCCCGTTTGAATACTTTCTATGTGGACCAGAATGTATGATAGATATTGGGAAAAAGTAATTTTAATACAAATTTCTTCTACAAAAAGTCATGCATATCATTTATGTAATGGCTTGTTGGAAAGATATGTTAATGTTGTTTTAATTTTCTGGACATATATACTATGCATTTGAAAGCACTAACATATTTTAACTGTGGTTTTGCCATCAAATCTAAAAACTGGGTGATCATTTCGTTATATTATTTTGTAGCTCAAAAATTAAGCAATTACAGATGAAACTGTTGGAAGCTAAATCAATTCAAATGCACCCAATTAAACATAGCTAATTGTGCGGAATTTTTGCTATGGTATATTAGTGTGATTAGCATCCTGCAAATGAGCAAAGTGCTTGTCCCATTGTAGGCACTAAATAAATGAATGAACAGTCATTACAAAAACACAGGTCATTTTAAAATCCTTTTAAAATGTTGAGCAAGTGTACATGCTGTGGATTATTTTCCCTTAGTGAGAAGCACTGATTTTTAAAAGAAAGTATACATATTTCAACCATACATGCATCTTTTAATTCAGTCAAGTCAATAAGAGAAACTGCGATCATTGGTATTGTTGAAATTACGTACTAGTCTTCAGCTTGTTATTCACTTGTAGTCATGTTAATGTAGATATTGTTCTGACTTTTTCAGTTTTAAAATAATTTCTCAGTTTAGAAAGATTTGGTGCAAAGGAGGGGAACTGTTTTCTGCTTTGTTTGTTCTGATTTTTAAGATGGGGTCTTGCTATGTAGTTCAGGTTGAAGTTGAACTCACTATATAGCCCAGGCTGCTCTTAAACTCACAGCGATCCTCCTGCTTCAGTCTCCCAAGTGCTGGAATTACAGGCATGTGCCACAGCACCTGTCCTGACAGGAGCTGTTTTCTCCTAACTCAGAATAGCTTCCAGTTTAAGACTAAATTTGCACTGTCTACTATCCACATTTGGCTATCTAAATTTAAATTAATTCTAATTAACTATAATTATAACATCACTTCCTTGATTTTAGTAGCTACATTTCAGGGGCTAAATAACTACATGTAGGTAGTGGCTATTGAATTGGACAGTGTAGAGATAGAACATTTCCACTGTTGCAAAATTTCTGTTGGAGAGTGCTGGGTTAGAGACCACCTCAAAGATTTAAATAATGCAGGCTAACTGAATGATGTTACATTTTTTAAAAAATCTAACTTTAAATTACATAGCTCTTAGTTTTGGAGGGTATTGTCACTATATTAGGGTTGGGACAGTGTCTGAAAACCATCTTTTCTTCTGGATTTAAGAATCAATTATGGTGCACAGGACTGTGACTCCAGGCAATACAATGACCCAGTGGCTTGCTGAGCCCATTGTTACCTATTTACATGACAGTGTGCAGGTCCTTAAAAATATAGCATGGCATTTTAAATTTTGAAATTACCATCCAAATTCTAGTGAGATACTGCTGAGTTTTTTTATCTCTCAAATTAATTACAAATTTATTTGTCTTTTGGTTTTTACATGTTGGAAATATTTTAATTAGATTTATAGTTCTCAAATCCTTGATGTTCACTCACTTTCATCCAATAAATCCTATGAATCATTTCCTCCTCTCCAGTTTCTTGTAAGGACGACAGTAAGGCCCACCCTAAATCTATGATAATCTTATTTTAAGATGCTTAATTATATCCACAAAGACCCTATGTCCAAATAAGGTCAAGTTCAAAGATACTGCAGGTTCTCAGATGTATCTTTGGAGAGACACAGTTCAATCCATGACAGAAGAGAATTACTTCAAGTAGTGAAAGAAGGTCTGCAAGCTACCCACAGCTCACATGGCACTGTGCTTTGTAATGAAGTACTGAATCCCCTTTTAAGATTGGGAGCATGGCAATAATGTTCACTCTTGTTCATATTATTCAATATAGTACTAGAAGTTATGGCCACTGCAATTAAGCAATAAAAAGAAATTTTAAAAATACATATTGGAAAGGAAGAAATCACCAGGGATCTAGCTCAGTGGCACAGCACCTTGCTTGGCAAGCTCAGTGTCCTGAGTTTGATTCCCAGTACACAAAAAAAGGGAAGAAATAAAGATCTTTACCAAACAAGAGTAGCATCTAGATTATATAGAGAGCATTCAAAACTGAAGCATAAAACATCAAACAATCTAATTAGAAAATGGGAGAAAAATGAACAAAAATTTCATTGAAGAAGATATACAACTGGCCAATAATCATATGAGAAGACAATGAGCATAATTAGTCATTAGGGGAATGCACATAAAAGCACTACGAGATATTACTACGTGGGCACCTAACAGAATGATTGCATAGAACATAGTAACAGTAACAGCTGGTGAGTATACAGAGAAAATGAATTGCTTATATGTTATTGATGAGAATGTATAATGATATAGCCACTCTTGTAAACAGTGACTTTTTAATATATAAACTAAGCATGCAACTACCATATGACCCAGCAATAGCTCTGTTAGGTGCTTGTCACAGAGAAATGGAAATTTGTATTCACAAAAATATCTGTATGTGAACATTCACTGGGTTTTTATTCAGTAAACAAAAACTGGAGACATTTCTGATGTCCCTAAATGGGTGAATGGTTAAGCTATGATGCACACATCACAACAAATATTAATAAACAATAAAAACCCAGGGATACAACTTGAGTGGATTTTCAGGTAATTATACTGGGTGAACAGAGCCAATGCTAAAAGTTTACTAGCATTCCATTTACATAACATTCGTGAAATGACAAAATTTTAGAAATAGAAAATAGATTTGTGGTGGGCAGTGGTTAGAACAGGGATGAGGTATAGGAGAAAGGTGGGTATGATTATGAAAGGAGAACGTGGATATTTGCAGTGATGGAACTGTGCAGTATCTTCACTGTGGTACTGGATACACAAACCTGCACATGTGATAAAACTGAATAGAGCTAAATGCACACGTGCATATGGTCTTAGTTACTTTGCTTGCAGCTGAGACAGTACCTAACACCCACAACTCTAAGGAGAAAAGACTTGTTTTGGCTCACAGCCATAGAACTTCAGTTCATAGCTGGCTCTAAGACAGCTCAGTATAGCATGGCGAGGTGGCCAGTGGTTCCTTTTAGGTTCTTGCTGTCTCATTCAAAGAACTGGGCAAGAAAACTAATGGATATAAAAATTCAGTGTGTTTTTAAAGTGAAAAAAGAAAAAAAGTTAAAAGGGAGTACAGAAAGGAATACTCAAGAGGAGGAAATGCTCTGAAGAGAAAATACAAGGCAGGCCACTACAAAACCAAGAGGGCTGTGGCAATGAGGTCAATAGCCACAGCCTTTTGTATCTTCTTCTGATGTCTGATTTGGGTTGTCTCACACAGGGCTCTGAAGGTGCTCTGCATGGTATCCTGAAATTGATTTGAAAGCTCTGGCATGATTGACAGGTCATGCTTGATTTTCCAGCTGTCTTGCCATGTCCTAATGTCCTGCCCCAGTATGACCGGGGGCATGGCAAGGATAAACAGCTCATGGCATGGTGGTAGGAAGCAGAGAACAATGAAGGAGGAAGGACGGAGATAGACCCTGTCAGGCTCCACCTCTGGTGACCCACCTCCTCCAACTAGACTTCATTTCCCAATATCACATTTAGCTATGACTTGGTCAAAGGAGTAATCCACCAATGAATATCATGCAACCATGACCAAATCACCTCCTTAAAGCCCCGTGCATGAGTGCATGAGGTTGGGGGGCCATCTACGTACAAACAATAACACAGATTCGTACAGATACAGCAGGAGAAACGTAAGTAAAATCAGTGAGTTGTATCAATGTCAGTATCTTGGTTGTGATATACAATCGTTTCACAAAATGTTACCATTGAGGGGAATTGGGTAAAATGCACATGAGATCTTATGGTTATTTCTTAGAACATCATGTGACTCTGTAATCATTTCAATAAAGATTTTAATTAAAAATTATTGAGATAAGGGTGGGAGTGTATGTAGCTCAGTAGCAGAGCTCTTGCCTAACATGTGTGAGGTCCTAGATTCAATTCTTAGAATTGCAAAAAAAAATTATTGATGATCCCCAAAAGGTTTCTTTGTGTGAGTTATTTCTGTCTATAATTAATGCATTAGAAGTTAAAATTAAAAAAGAAACATGTACAAGCACACATTCTATTAGCTGCCAAGGCAATGATTTTAATTACTTGTCATGTAGATTTTGGAAAACTCTACTATATACTCATGAGAAGATGAAAATTAAACAGAAAAAAATCTTAACATTATTGTTTTGATTTTACAGTTTCCCTTGTCTCCAAATGGTTTTAGAGATAGGATGACTAACTCATGTAAATTTATCTATGATTTTCCTAGATTTTGGCCATGGAAGCCCTAGAAAAACCAGTATGTTTTGCCTGAGACTTACTTGGTTTTAAAACTAAATGTCTTATATTCTAGGAACCCTCTTGATCCTGAGCAAACTGGGGTGATTTTCTCCAAACTCATGGACTATTTTGGATGCCTGAACAGGACTTTAACAACCTCTGTGTAAGGCAACCCTTACACAGAAGGAATTTCCAGCTCAGTTCTATTACCTCATCACCACCTAAAATGTGAAAATTTGAGCATCTTCACATTTCAACTGGTTAAATTTCCTCTTCCTGTCTCCCATTGCTAGCTTAGTTTTTCTGTGCTGGTTCATTCTACCTTCACCTCCACACTTTGGATTCACCAAAATAAGATATCTTTGAAAGTGTTTTGTGACCAAACCAAACAAAAACAAAAACAAAAACAAAAAAACCGTCAACAGAATGTAAATGTGTACTATTTTTTTCATTATTATCGTTTCAGGTCAAGTTAATGTGGTCCAAGTGACCATCCCAGACAGTTTCGTGAATGTCACTGTTGGATCTGATGTCACTCTCATCTGTATCTACACCACCACTGTGGCCTCGCGGGATAAGCTTTCCATCCAGTGGTCTGTCCTCCACAAGCAGGAGGTGGAGCCCATTTCCGTAAGGCTTCTCTTCTTAAACTCTTCCCCTTTTGGTAGCTCTGACAGGTAAATGTTGAGGTAAGTGTATGAAGGAATGGTATACCAGTGCCAACAGTGACAAACTTGAGATATGAAGGGTTTGAAAATAGATGTTTAGGGAAGACCATCATCTAGGTGACTGGGACTTTGTGTTCTCGTCACATTTATTTATATTGTTATTTCAATTTTGTATAGGTCAACATCATGGGTATCATGCATTCTAGGATAGATAGAAGTACTACTTCTTATGTATGAAATGAACAGTAGTTTTGAAAGAGCTTTCTCCCCAAATATATCTCTAAAAAAGATTCTGGTTCAAATACAAGTCCTAATAGATCAGCAGCTCTCTGCCTAACGTAATATCTTGCATCTGCCTATCAAGTGAGCTAGCTGTGTTCTGGACTGAGTCCTTACAGAAGGAGGCTTGTCAGATGGTGGCGAGGAGCAATGGCAGTGATGAATCCTGGATAACCAACAGTAGCACGAGGCTAGAGGGTAGAAGATGGGGTGGGTACGTATGGAGTCTGGGAGAAGAGGATGCCACAGAAGGGTGGGTGAATGTCACCAGGGATAATGATCCATAGACAAGCTGGCTATTCACAGATTTTCTTTATCTGGCCTTGGCCTTGAAGATAATTCTTTAAATTAACCCAAGGATTAAAATTGCATACTTAGCTCTGTGTGTGTATGTGTGTGTGTGTATGTGTGTGTGTGTGTGTGTGTGTGTGTGTGTGTGTGTGTGCGGGCATGCGCATGCATGCAAATGTGTATGTGAGCATGTGTACCCTGCATGCCTACACATTTCCCTTTCGGGAAAAAGGGAAACCTTTCATCAGATTCTCAAAAAGAGGCATGGTTCAAAATGGAGTTTAAAGAAGAGTCCACTCCATGTGGTTTGGAATAGTTGGATGCCGTTGAGTTGGGCCTTAAAGGTAAGGAAAGGTTTGGTTGGTAGAAAGAGGGAGGGCCGGGGATATAGCTCAGTGGCACAAGTGCCTGCCTGGCAAACTCAAGGCGCTGAGTTTGATTTCCAGTACCAAGAAAAAGAAAGAGAGCAAGTTGTGGGCGGGGGGAAGGCCTAAGGGCAGAGGTGGGGAATGAGGAGGTCAGTAGCTTGGAAGAACCACACCTTGGCTGGTGTTTCAGCCATCACTGGCCATTGTAGGGTACTGAGTTCTCTCTTTACCAGAGATCCTGAACATTTGCTTGGAAGGAAATGTTGCTGGGGGGGGGGAATCCTATCAATGCAACCCTCTAATTAAATTTAAATAATTTTGGTCAGTACTCATTACCTTGGAAAAGCATTTGAATCACTCAATACCTCTTTTTAAAAATATGGTGGAACAATAGTACTCATGAGGAGTCAACTGAATAAATGTGAAAATACTTGAAAAAATAAAGTTGCATAAGTTTTACCCCTTGTAAACGTCATTATGATTCAGCAGCAGCAACAGTAATTCTACCAGATTCGATCACCCAAAATGTCCTGACCCAACGCTTTGCATGTTGGAATCAAACAAGAAATTATCACTTTCCTTTTTAGGTTGCTCTTAGAATGTAAGTGACAATAATCACGTGATCTCTCATTCTTTTTTAAGTCCAATTTTCTGATGATTTTTCCAGTAGGGGCTTGAGAGGCCTTGTTAATGTATTATGAAATTTCTTATGTTTGACACTCAAAACAAAATGTTCAACTATCTAGAAGCCAAGCAAACCTAGTCTGAATTCAAGAGCACAAGTTCTTCTGTATGTCTCTTCTAACACTGGAATTTACAGGGCCACCGCTTGGTTGAGCTATATGGCTGGTAAGAAGCTGGGAGGAGTTGCAGGGCTGAAGGGTCTTTTCAACAGCTTTTTCTAAGCCTGCAAATGGAGGGAGAAGAAGGCATAGATGATTGCATCGAGTGTGGCTTGAGGTCAGAATATCTCTTTAAAAACACTGTAAAGAAAAAAGTCAATGGTAGGTATTTATTTACTTGCCATTTAGTTCCTCCTCCAGAATGCCAGGTGCAGGTGGGGGCAAAGTAATTTCAGATGTTTTCTCTCTTGGGATGGCAAGATGAAGTGAGGTGCTCTGCACTGAGCTGCTAGATGAGGGAGAACCTACTCCCTTATCTTAATGCTGCGTGAGACCTGCACAATGCCTGGACCTTAGCCAAAGGGAAAGCAAGGTAGAGTAGAGCCATCTCTTGGTTTGAGAACCATGTACTCACCCAAAGACAAAACTTCTCCTCCTCCTCTTTTCCTCTCTTGCTTCAGGCTTCCCTAGCCAGAGCCTCATTACAACCTTCTTTGGGTCTCTACTTCTAGAGAAATGGAATCCTGCCTTTCTCTCCCCACATACGTCCTGCAGGCATGTGCTTCTCTTTGCTTTCCCAGATGAGTAATTTTGGAGTTCTAGTGGAAAGTGCCCAATACAGTACCGTTCTACTCCTTGCTGTCCCACTTACCTACTGGCTGAGTGACCTTAGACAAGTCACTTGACCTGTCAAAGGTTCTGTTTTCCCATCTGTGAAACTGGGGCTGCTTACCTGCTTTCTAGCTTTAATGAGAGAATTTGGTGAGACAATGCTTGTAAAGCACTGGGAAGCCTTCCACCGAGTAGGCACTCAGTGAATATGAACTACTACTATGAGGATCACCACTCATTAAATAGTGAGTTTTGCGAAACCCTAATCTCACCCATGCTCCCTGGTATACCAGAGAAACTGAAAATGAGCACTAGGAAATCCAGTCCAACATGATATACTTAGTATAACTGAAGAGCTGGGACATCCTGGCCCAAGACTGGCTCCCAATTCCACTGCCTACCGGGACCCTACAGCTAGAGGGAGAGATGAGACTCCTCTGCTGCATCTAATTCTTAAGCAGAGTCTTCAGCCAAGGGATTGCCAACATCTGGGTTTTCAAACTGGTAATTGACTTCCACTGTAAGTTCTTTTCCTCTTTGAGCACTTCCATGGGTTTAGAATTCTGTAGAGCACACTGTGTGTTAATGTAGGTATTGCTGGCAGGACATTTTGGGGATGCTGAAAGGAGACTACTATGTTATTAGACAATTCCATGCCATATAGGAGTAAGATGTTGCCAGACTGATCAATGAGTGATTCAATTTAACTCCTGGGTTGGTGCGGCATTATACCATGTAGCATTCGGCTCTCAGATCCACCCATTTCTGCTCAAACACAGCACAGCCCGTGCCTCAATACTGAGGGTATGGCGGAAAAGACAGTCAGTGGGTGTCTAAAAATGACGCATGCACGAGACGCTCGGGGAAGATGTAGCTGGACCTCTCAGGTAAGAACACCTGTTGGTGTACTACTAGACCCCTTCACTGTTAGGCATCTCTAAGGGACTGGCACCAGCTTTAGGAGTGGGATAGGAGGATATAAATTTGGTAACAATTCAGATCAGCACAAGCCCTTGACAAAAATTAGAATACACTGAGTTTACATTCTCCTATTGATGTGTGGAATTTTTTTCAGCCTCCTCCAAGAGGTTCAGGGCTCTGTTGCTGCCCTGACTAGGGGAGTTCTTGCCATATGCCCATCTTCTTCTCCTCCCAAATCAGTGTTAAAAGTAGCAATTGCCCTGGTGTTTCTCAGTACATAGGAGAGGGTGCTACATCGTATTGTGTCCTACAAGAGGTTGCTTGGGTGAAATGGGGACTGTAGAAGTATCCTACAAGTCTTCTGATCTGGAGGCAAGGATGGTGCTCCTCTCAGAGAAGCAGTCCCCCTCAAAAAATATGGACAGCTTCAGATAGTCCTTCATCAATTAATCTCATCTAAAAATTCTAGGGCTGGTATAAGCAGTCTAGCATGGAAGTTTGGGTGGTCACACAGATGACATCTCCTTCCACTACATCTATTAGAGTAAAACTACAGCGACCTCATTTGCCTATGAATAGGACATATGTTGATCCCGCTTCATATGATTTCTTAGATGACACTCCTCTAGAATATAGTAGAAGAAACCCTTTGCAACTCTCACAACCTCACATACGTACATAATTTGGAAAACTTAATTCCAGGACACAGTGTCCTTGTGGTCTCGGGCTTCTCAGATTTTCCAGCATGGTCTGTCCTCTACAGGTAGCATATTAAATTCTTTTCAAATGCTGATGTGTTTGTATGTGGAGAAATGTTTCATCAGTTCAGAGCATTTGAGAATGAAGAAGGTGTTGATGTGATTGCTAGGATGGGGAGTCACTACTGGCATTTAGTAGGTGTTGGCTAGAGATGCTAAATGCCTTCAATACATAGGACGAACCCACACAACAAGTTTTGTGCCCTAAATACTATTGTTACCCTTATTGAGAAACATTACAAACCTTTCCCCCATCCCCATCAAAGTTTATGTATTCTGGGTTCCACTCCCCAGGTCTCCATATTTGCTAAGTCTGATAAATTTATCTAGTGCCGAGGTGTCAGGAAGCAAAGACAGTTTACACTGTTCTCCTCTAAAGAAATGCATTTAATCAGGGATCTTTCATGTAACTCAAATGGTGGAAACCTCAGGTAAATAACAGACTGGTAAAAAAGTGCTTCAGGGACAGGAGAGCCTTTCCCTTCATACTGTATTCAGTGTGCAAGAACATTTGCAAAATTAGCTCCCATAGTACAGAGCAAAGGAAATGCTGGGCTTGAGACCTTTGCCACCTACCCCCTTGGCTGTCCCCCCTTTATAAGCAGTATGGGAAAGTAAGAAGGTGGGAAGGAAAGAATGGGCACTTTGCAGTGGGCTTTCCGGCCTTCCACATCTCCTAAAGGGATCTGCAAGACTAGCTCTGGAAACGAAGAATGTTTAGCAACTCCAAATCTGACCGGAATACAAAGCAGATGGGATTCTTTCAACACTTGCTGTTTATACCAAATGTCTACTTTGAGAGCAGTGATACAAAATCGAGGAAACAAACTTTGAGGACAAATCTGGCTCCCAGCTGCATAGCCTTTTGTATCTAGGAACTTGGCATAGTGGGAAGGGAAATGCTGTTCTTCAAGGAACCCAGGAGCCTGCAGAGTGGCTAGCAAATGTCCAGAGCATCGCATGGTGAAACTTCTCAGCATGGCAAGTATCAGGCCTGTCAACAGCAGCAACAGGCAGGAAAAGGATCAGACTGGAAGAGGGGATAGAATGCGCCCAAAGAGGTGCCTGAGAATGGTCTTCCTTGCCTCAGGCAGGACTATGAGTGGTCTCTTAGTGTAGTCAGTGGGAATCAGGAGGTGTAGAATCCAGGTCTGCCTGTAAATTGATTGTGTGGGTATGAAATTAACAAGCACAACTTAAGGGAACATTTGGGTATGTTTTCTTCAGGCAAGACTTCCCTTACATCCACCAAGGATGCAGCCTGTTAAATATCTGAAGCTTTTCCTGGACCTCAAATGCTTTGATGTCTAAATTGATAATATTTTTTCTTTGAAAAGTGTATAAGTCACAAGGAATCATGGGTTTGGCCTTGGCCACTGCCCAGCATTGATTTTTAAAAGAATTACTCTTTTGTAGAAAATGGAACCAAGTTGCAGTCTTTCTTGTGTAATTACATATGCAGTTTGGGGAAAATATTTCTTTTTTCTTTACAAGGACAGTGCGACAGAATGGACTTCCCCTAACAGAAAATATTTCCATCTCTGTGTCTGGCTGCTGTGTAGCCCTGGGGACTTTCCTTTTCACACAGCATCCTGAGGCCAAGGTCTTTCCCTTTTAAGTCACCATTGCTATCCCTCCTTACTCCCATTCCTATCCTTTAGTGTCATCCATGAGAGGGAAAAATCCATCAGACTGCAGTGTGAGGAACTAGGGTGACAGGGGGTGGTGAAGGCCCTTTGCATAGGTGAGTTGCAGGTCCAGAGCCTCACTGCTTATTTGCTAATTTCACCTTGATTCACATTAAAATAAGAAATTTTTATAGTGGCTTCTTTTCATGTCCTAGTCCTGGCCTAAAATACACCCTTGGCCCACTGATCTAGGCAAGAACAAGGTCCTTTTCAGCTCAGTACTCTGGGATTTACTGTGAGGCTCAGGTTGGGCTGACATTTTACCTCGTTGTAATGTCATAAGGCATTACTCTATATAATAGGGTTCACCTGCCCCCAGTTTTCTTGGGAGCGGAGGAGGTGGCCAGGCTATAAGGGGCTTTCTTGACGAACAGCAGGCTTCATTCTAGGTAAGCAACTATAGAACTTCAAATTTTTAATTAGAAAGTAAACAAGCTTTGTGTTGACTACTCAGATGAATGCCGGAAGACCTTTAATGAGTTGAATTTCCTCCTGTCTCACTTGAGTACCTTGAATTCATACTGATTTTCTGATTTGTAAGTCAAACAAAATCACTCTGGGCAAAAGTGTGTGATTTCAGTGGGTATGAATGAATAAATTATAATTATTCGTGCCACATTTAGGGCAGGAAAGAAAGTATGTTGATAGAAAAACCAGAGGGGCACTGTTTTCTCTTTAAATGTGCTTGTTTCTTTGAATTTTTCCTTCAAAATCTACTTTTCTGTCTTTGTCCAAAAATATGTTGATTCTGTGATTAAAGAAGGCATTTGAATTAATCTAGACAATATGTTTTTGTTTTCTGATTTCTTTATTTTATTGATCAATTAGGTAAAAAGCACTGGGCAAGGAATTAGACGAACTGGATTCTAGTCTGGCCTAAACTGTTTATTTTGTGTCTAGATATATTTAACCTCTCTGAGTCTCTTCTGAAAGTGAGAAGAGGGAATTAAATGAACTGTAAGACCATTTTAGTAAATTTTATGAAAATTATTAGTCTTACTGGACTAAGGCAATGACAATTCATTGAAAAAAAATCACTGAATGACAGATATTTATATGAAACTAACAAAATGTTTACACTTAAGATGTAAATTATGACTGGACTCCAAGGATTACTTACTGTAGTGATTCCCATGTTTCAGTCATGGGATATGCATGTGTCCTCTTTATGATTTTTGTCATGTTTTTATATCACCAGCATTATTGTTTAATTTTATTTTCTGTATTGACTTGGTTTCTTAAAAATCTTAAAAGTCATATACCTTAGTCTCACCCCAAGAACAATGTTTGTGAAGTTACATATTTGATGTGTTAGATCTGTTTCTTCCTAACACATTAAAATTAGTAGGTTTTCATTTTGGTACCACCTAAAATCAATTTAAATATCCGTATTGTAGGAATACATAGCATACATTGTAAAATATTACTCTGGTTTCTCATTCAGATATGGCAACTAAAGGTTAGAGAGATTAAATAACTTTGTTATCACAGAGGTGGTTGCCATGGAGGCATGACTGGAGGCCACAACCCTTGACTATGTCACAGTCAGAGGCAGAGCTGTGGCCAAATGTCCAGCCATCTGACTCCTAGACCAAGTCTTTCTACCTTAGCATGCTGTGCCTGTGCATAGAACCCATTATGATAGAAGTGTCCATGTTCGCTAATAGAAGGACTAGAATACAGATCCTTCTTAAGTCTACTAAGTTATAGTAATAATAAATGAATCCTGAGGCTGCAGATGAGTCATTTCATCTCTCTAGGTCTGAATTTCCTTATTTGACATTTGGAGAAAGATGGTAACTATGATTGAGTAAGCTCTTTCTAGGCCTTTTATTAGCTCATATTTTTTCATACTTATACTGCCACTAGGAGAGAACAGATCCAGATGAATTCTCAGGGAACTTTCTGCTCGGAAATCCTACACTTTAACAAACATAATAACCCTAAACTTTAGCAAATAATAAATCCAAGTTTGCTTATTCAAAAGAATATGTGTGCATGAAAAGTCTGTGAACAGTTGAACTTCCAGGAAAACTAAGTAGTTTTGCTGGGTAAAATGAACTTATACCAAGGTTATAAAGGGCTAAAATGATGGTTCTAGACCCCCAGACATTTGTGCCTTATGTGATGCCTTTCCTCCAGGTTGACTCAGCAGGTGAGCACCTTGATCTCTTAGATCAGGCTTAGGAGTTGAATATTATAGGCTCCAGCTTTCCCTTCCCTTGCCTTGATAACATCACAGAGCTGCTTTGAGGCACAAGTGAGATAATGGCCAAGAGTAGCTATAAAAGTTAAGTGTCCCTCTGAATAGAGAACTTTTGGTTACAGGGATCTGTTCTTTGTGGAGGGAAGATGCTGCTCTTTATCAAAAGTAATGTGAATAGAAGGAGCTTCCAGGTAGCTTATCCTAGGCCTGAACATTCTCCAGTTCTCACTTCTGTTATTTTTTTGTCCTAGATTTACTATTCTGAAGATGGAGAAGCCTCAGCCCTCGGGAAATTCAAAGGTCGAGTTGTGGGGTCCACTAATCCAGGTAATGCGTCTATAACCATATCGCATATGCAACCAGCTGACAGTGGAATTTACATCTGCGACGTTAACAACCCCCCAGACTTCATCGGCGAAAACCAAGGCATCATCAATGTCAGTGTGTTAGGTATGGGCACTTCTTTCTGGCTTTTCACTTCTTGGAGCACCTTAATGCACTGAATGAACCAGGGCACTAATTCTGATGCCAATTCAGTCTTTCCTTCCTTTCATTGTCAGAGAACTAGAGACACTCCACCAACTCAGTCCATACAATAGCACTGAGAAATCACTCATAAAACATTTAGAAACAATTGTCAAAGTAGGAGGGCTACCACAATCACCAGAGTAGATGACCCAACCTCCAGCAATCCCCTTCTCTGAAGAATACGGTGAAGAGTGCAATAGGAACAGGTGAGACAACCTACTCTCCCACCAAATGACCACGAGCAAGTCTTTCAGACAGAACTTCCAATTATATATAGCCAGACTTACCTGGAAGAGACAGCTATCAATTCTCACTATTAAATCATTCTTTTCAATAAAGGCAGGAAGAACCCTGTTTAGAAATGTGAATGCTATTTGGAAAAAGGACTACACTTTAAGCCATTGTCAAGATCTAATTTATTTATCTAAACATTCATTATATGACATTGGGCAAGTCATATCTGCTCTCAAAATGAATTTGGAGTAGTTCATTTATTCGGTATTTATTGAGTGTGTTGTTCCAGGAGAGAGAAGATTTGCAGTGATAGAGGCATGCATCATGCTCTGGGGGAGCTCCCAGTTTTAGCAATTTCTAAGGATCCTTCCAACTGCTATAGTGGAAGAAAGTGGGGGCTAAGCAGCTGTCCGAGGGCCCTCCAAGTGGAAAGTGCTATAAGGAGGGAGGAAAGGATTGGCAACCAACTTACTGCATAACAAGTTGACTAAGCATTTCCCCACTTGAGAGGAACCCCAAAGGGAATTGATCTAGTTACTTTTCAGCTCAACCTGTGTATATACATCACAGGATAAAAGGAACTAGATCAAATCAATGACTTGCTAATCGCGTTACTTGGAAAAGCAGCAATTGGTACAAAGGTACACACCTAGGAGAACCATTGTGGCTTTCCTCTGAGGTGATACCAAAAAAGAACCAGTTGATATTTACTGTGAGCTTTGCACTGTCTACCCACCTGGAAAAGGAAGAAAGTTTTACAAGACCTGATGTCTAAGAGTGGGTTGGTTGTGTAAATTGGGTTTTCTTTTGCTGAGCTAGGTAGGGCCACCAGAACAGGTGCTCATTTTTGGATTTGAGAACTGAAAACAGGCTCCTAATTTTTAGAGAAAATTAGCAGTCTCAAAGTTCTTAGAAAGCCTCAATTTGTAGCTTAAATTCGATGCCTGAGGAACAGACAATAGACGTATTACTCAAGCAGTTTCCTGGGAGGGTTTCTGTTCCAGTTTGGAAGGCTAGTCATATACATGGGAACTAAAGGGCTAAAAGTTGTGGTATAAATGTCGAAGTATCAAGGTGGGGGTCAGAAGACCTCGGTTCTAGGCCTTACTCTGTCAGTTCATCTTTCTTTGGCTATTGTAACATGGGGTTGTAATTCCTGTCCTGTCTTCTTTATTGGTTTGTTATGAGGATCAAATGAGATACTGGAGATTACAGGGTCTTTTAATGTTCAAATAATTTGAGGGATTAATTATTTAATTGATTTTCTGCTGCTCCTGGGCTCTGGAGTTTTCTAAGCAGAAACAATCTAAATGGGCTAAGCTTCTTCATAACATAGCTTGGAAACAGTCTTGACACAAAGCTAAGCAATAAAGTTAATGCTCTTAAATTTAAAGGTCAGAGGATCTCAAGTCAATTTCCATAAGAAGTGGAGGGTCAGTTTCTCTCTGAGTTATTCTTTCCTATGAATTTTTGGATGAGGTAATGTTTGTCTTGTGTCATGACTTTTCCTTAAGCTGTTAGGGCTCAGGCATGCTAATGGGCTGGATAGTCTGTGGATTTCCTTGTTCAGGAGCTCTCAAAACTTCTTTGTTAATAGAGTGAAGAACAAAGGCATCCTATAAATTTAGGCTTTCTGGAAATTTTGAGACTATTAGTTTAGTTAAGAGGCTATTTATGGTTCTCAAATTTCAAATGTGAGCAGCTGTTCTGCGTGCCCTGACCAGAGTTGGGGTGAGATGTGACAGGTGGTAAAGGAGACCAGTTGTGAGATAAAGTATTGATATTTCTTTAAAGGTGGCTCTTCATAGTGATGTGTCACTCAGACATAGTTCAGTACCCTGCAACAGGTATCAATCCCATGTATTTACTTGTGCAGGCATTAATTTGTTCAACAATCTGAGTACACATGTCAGGTACTCTGCCAAGCAATGGGGATGGGAAGATGTAACAGACAGGGTTCCAGTGCTCCCAAAGTCCAGTGCAGTGAAGGAGACAGTTCTGTAACATAAAAGCTTTTGGTGGAGCTATGAGAAGAGCACTGTGAGGATGAGGAAATAGAGAAGAGATCTAAAAGCTACGTAAGGGCAACTGGAGAACTTGTTGGGGAAATGACTTTTGTGCTTACAACTAAAGGATGTATAAAAGTGTGCCAGGCAGAAAAGGGGTCGAGATGGCAGGGCCCAATTTAGCTGAATGAAACAGCAGCAAGCAAAGAACCAGGTGGTCTGGATGGACATTCATTTGAAAGAGTTTCATTAGTTGTGACAACCTTGGAAAATCAGTCTCTGAAAAACACTGAGGCCAAATGTGAATAATTATTTTGCGTGCATTTGGAATGAACATCAGCTCCCTTTTGCAGTTTGGCACATAGCCAAAAACTGTTACTTTAGAGAAGGCTAGCAAATACACTGAAGCATGTGTACTTAGTTCCGAGGTGAGCCTGTGGCCCCCATGCCAATTCTACTGCCAATTCTTCACCTGCCATCACATCCCTTACCCCACTTAACAATAAAACTGAAGTGTAGATCAGTGGCCTTGCCAGTAAAACATCCAAGTTCTGCTGGGGACTTTAACTGGATAAAATGTCAATGTGATTTTGATTCAATAGTTTTAGAAAATATATAGGCTTGGGATTTGGTTCAAAGTAATCCACTGTTTAATAAAAGGAATAAAAAGTGTGTTTGGCAAAAACCTCTGAAGTCTCTTCGTTTCTTGAATCTGGGGTTCAAGAAACAAGTACAAATCATTTTGGGTATTTGTTCACAATTTAGTTCAAGTCCTAGTGTCTGACTTTTTGTGGTTTTGCAGTGATACACCAGCATTACTTTTCTGTTTAAATTGTTCTGTTTGGCCATAAAGGCTATAAAATCCCCATCATTTTTTTAAAAAGGCCGTATCTATATCTAGTGGTAATTGCAATGGATTCTTGGTTCAATAGCCTAGTTTAAGATAGAAAAATGAAGCTGTTCCCAGCTGAGAAAATCATTGGTAAGGAAGAAAGAAAAACTAAAGAGAAAAATAGACAGGGACAGTGAAGCATTTCAGAGTTAAAACTACCCGCGCATGCACAGCTTCTTGCTCATGTGCACAGGGGTTGGAATATGAGATGGCTGAGTGGAGCAACCTTGAGGGAAGACTAACTTTAGTAGCAGCAATTAGTCTTGTCCATGGCTAGCAACAATTCTATGTGCCCTGTATGTGTTATTTCACTTAATCTTTGGATCAGCTAGCGGTTAGATAATCTCTTATTCACATTTTAGAGATGAGTCAACCAAGGTTTGGTTAAGTTCAGTAACCTGCTCAAACACATGAAAGGCAAACCTGCAGAGCTAGTATTCTGTGTGGATGCAGAGCAGTGTGCTTTTAACTACTGTGTGCCAGGTTAGTAGCAGGAAACCTGTAGGGATGTAGCTTCGTGGTAGAGCACTCGCCTAATATGTACAAGGGCCTGCGTTCTATCCCCAATACTATACCAGCAACAACTAGGGAGCTGAGTTGTCCAAACCATTTAAGATATAACTTGCCTGAGTTATAGAATGTCAGCCTTTGGGGGTTTATATCCAAATCAAGGTAAGGAAGGTGAGTTGGAAAGTATAGAACTTCAGTAAGCTGTGAAAAGTTGAATGGGGGAGATTCAGATTCCCTGCTGCAGAACTTCTTTACCAAGGTGTTTTCATAGACAGCTAAAACTTGATGTTTCAAACACCTTGCTATTCCTTCTTTCTCTTTCTCATCATCACTTCACCCCCATTGATCTGCTCCTCTACCTGAGGTTTCTTATCTCAAATGATGACAAGATCATGTACTACTTGTCCAAATCAGGACCCTGGGGTCAGAATAGGTCCAACCCTCTTTGTCATGCCCCATATCCAGTTGGTCGGTTGACTCTACTTTCTTTATTTTTCTCTAACAGCCTCAATAGCTTCTGAGCTTGTCTCTTCTTCCCCTTTGGTTCAGCTACTTACAGTGTCGGAGTGATCCATCTAAAATGTTCAAATGATTATCATCAGTATTCTACTTAGAATTCTTCCATGCTCTTCCTGCTGTCAGTGTAAAGCACATGAACTTCAAGGGTCTCCAAGTTATGGGCCCTGATACTTTCTAACTTCACCTGCCATCACATCCCTTACCCCACTGAAGAACTGTGCCTAAGTTGCTTTTGAATCTCTGGTGCCTAGTCTGGTGCTGGGTACATAGAAGGCATATAACTAAATGCTGGCTGAGTAAAGGAGGAATACAGATTGCAGGGCTGCATTGCACACATTCAAAATGGGCTTCCCCCCTGTGCTTGCTTCGGAAGCACATATACTAAAATTGGGAAGATACAGAAAAGATTAGCATGGCCCCTGCACAAAATGGGCTTCCTCTTTCGGTTAGGGACACAGGCAAATTCAAACCTTCCAACTGTTGCGTATCACCTACACATGAATAAATGAAAAAAGACATAAAGGGATAGAAAAAATGTAATATTAATAAAATTTGAAAAGATAGTAAAAACCATATTATTTTAAAATATTTAAGACTTCTAGTTTCCTTTAAAACTACTTTACAGGTATAAGCTATGTTCCTAGACATTTAGTGTTTTCCTACATTTGACTTTTTAATAAAAGCATATTTAAAAGCATGATGCTGAAATTCACAGTTATAAATCTGGGAGGAGGTGGATCTTAATGATCTCCTTACTAGAAGGTCCCTAAACCTGAAGTGGTCTACTCCCATATGGTGGTACAACCTGAAAACTGTCAGAATCAGTTTTTATAGATTGTTAAGAAAATAAACATATTCCGCAAACTAAAAATGAGGAGGTGACTGCAATTGTCACGGGCCACCATTTATCCTGCAGAGGTTTTACTCTTTTTCATTGTCTTACAGTCAAACCTTCTAAGCCTCTCTGTAGACTCCAAGGAAGACCAGAAGCAGGCCATACCATCTCTCTTTCCTGCCTCTCAGCAATTGGAACACCATCTCCTGTGTACTACTGGTACAAACTTGAGGGAAGAAACATCGTGCCTGTGGAAGAAAGCTTCAGTAAGTGTCACTTTGGCAGCCCCTGTCCAGGCCTGATGTCTGAGGTTACTGATAGCACAAGTGTGTGACCAGCTGCTTGTCCTTGGTGTTCAGTCTTCTCTTTTTCTTGGGGAGGGAAATTTACAAAGCATACCCCTTTCTTAACATGATGATTGCGGTATGGTCTACACACTTTCTAGCAGGCAGTCCCACGGGGGTGAGTGTGGAGGAAATAGGCAAGGTCCTAGCTGGCCCGAGTTGGGCATCACGGGAAAGAGAGGCCAGTGTGGGGGAGATGGGTGGGCACTCAATAATCGTTACAATGGCATGATCTGTACCCACGTAAGAGATTTGAAAAGTCTATTTCCTGATTTTGACAGATCCAGCAACTGGGATTTTGGTTATTGGAAACCTAACCAATTTCAGAGAAGGGTATTATCAGTGTACTGCTATCAACAGACTGGGCAATAGTTCCTGTGAAATTGATTTGACCTCATCACGTGAGTTGACCCTACAACTTTATAACAGGTTCTCTTTGAGCCAAGTAGTCTGAACTTGTCAGCCAAGTAAATTATTTAGGGTCTTGGCTTAGTTCTTCTTGCCTTTCTGGAGACTGATGGCTTTATTTATAGGTTGATAGAATGAATGATCATCCCAATATCTAATGTTTACATAATAATTAATATACTCCGTAAGTCCTTTAAAAACCCAGTTTATTTAAATTTCACAAAATCTCTACAAAGTAGGCAATAAGTAAAGCACTAATCTGATTGATAGTGTCAGGCTGGATTTTTCTTTCTGATGCTGATATTAAATACAGGTGCCACTGTAGGTATCTGTGTCAAACATAGCTCACAAACTTTCCAATTCTTAACTGCTTTGTTAAGGTTTGCCTGTGGTGATGATGATTTCCCTAATCACAGTACCATGGCACCTAATCTTGCCATCATCATTATTATGTGCCAGACACTGGGCCAGGTGCCCACTCAATCTTCCTATTCAACCAATCTAGGGAGGCAGGATATTTTGTTATCTGTATTTTACTGAAGAAGTAATTGAAGCTCAGGGAGGTAAATGGCTCACCCAACGTCATCCAGTTCATAACTGGCAGAGCCACCAGGCCTCTAAACTGCAATCTTCCAGCTCAAAGGTGTTTGCTTACTATCTAAGTTTAATGATTGTGGGTCTTGGAATTAGCAAATTGGGCTAATGCAGGGGCAAATTCTTACAGAGATGTTTTGTTGAACCTCTTGACAATCATTAAATAATACTTAGGGTCTTGTTATCTATCAATTTTTTGTGACATACTTTGAATTTGTAGTTTTAATGTATATCATATCCAGGCGTGACAAGTTCCATCAGATTAATGCTCTTCTTATGAAGCTGAGCCTCTTTATTTGTTCTGAAGCTCATCCTTGCATTCTCATATCACTTCCAGCTTTCCCCCTATGATCACTTTTGTTGTTTTTAGATCTCTCCCATGCCCTTTCTACCTTCCCAGAGATATAATCTTGCTGCAGATGTAGACACATAAAATTTGTATCTGAGTCTTGCTTCCTAATTTTCCAGTGATGTGCAATGTTTTCCTGCCTTCCTAGCTGCACTCCTCCCTCTTCACTCTCTCATCCCTCCCTCCGTCCCTTCCCTCCTTTCTTCCTCTCCGTCCTCCTTCCCTTCTGCTTTCCCTTTCTCTTCCTTCCTTCCTTCCTTCCTTCCTTCCTTCCTTCCTTCCTTCCTTCCTTCCTTCCTCCTTCATTCATTCCATCTGCAAGCATTTATTGAATGTCTTCCATGTGCCAAGGACTTTCCTAAGGAATAGAGATACAGGGATATACTCTATGCTCAAGAAGTTCACAGTTCAGCTAGAGACAGACAAAAACTAACTTACACTAAATTCCATAATAGAGATCTGCACAGTGTATTAGACATTAAAGAAGTAGCACTTATGCTTATAGATTTGCAGACACTTTTGCCAACCAAGCACTATCCTAGCTGCCTCTTGGAGGAACTTGTGAAGCCTGTTTATCTATAAAACAGGGACATTGAAGGATAAAAGTGGAGCCGCAGACAGAAAAACAACCCGTCCATGGTGGAGGAAGGGGAGAGAGAACTCCAGACAGGATGTTTTTGACGGACAAAAAAACCTTTAAAATAGCTGATGTGTTTCAATCTATTGAAAAGAATTTAGTGATTTTTTTGAAATTTGGAGATTAGTGATGATACATTAAAATGTAAGCAAACCCCCAACTGAGGCAACTATTAACCTTGGGAATTTTAAAAAATGTTGTACAAGGAAGAATCACAGTATACTATGTTCCTCAGCTGTGAACAATATTTACATAGTCATCACACAGTGCTTTTGATTTAGCTGAAACTTGTGATGCAACTATATTAGGAGAACCTAATGGGGCTTGAAGGGAACTCAATCTCCAACTTCCAGAGTAGGAAGTTAAAAGGGAATGACGCAGATTGAAAAGGACAGCACATTCTAGAACAAGCGTAATAGAATCATGGGGGCAAGATTTTAAAAAACGGATCCAGAGTAGTAGCCTCTAGTGGATGGGACACAGAAATGGGGATAAATGAGGCTATTTCTGTTAGTTTAGGACTATTTAACTTTCAAAATGATTCACGTATCCCTTTAATAATGAAAGGTTAAGGGACTTATTAGGCAACTCAGTCTCTCATCTCAATATAAATTGTTGAATCTTGTTTGAGGTGAAGCAGACAGATAGGCTAGCTCATGAGCCAGACATGCTCTCACAGGGACTATACTTCCAGACTCAAAGGTCTGGTGCTCAGCTGTCTTGTCTTACACTCACTAAAAATTTCCATAGACTGATAAGCCTGTTTATTGAAATGACCATATTTTTTCCCAGTGGCCAGAATGTACAAGGCTCCTTGGTGAACACAGTATGTGAGAAGATTTTTAGGGGCTTGTTTTACCTAGGCGCTGGGAAAATCTGATGAAATGTTTTTGGTGTCACAGAGGCATGTTTCTGGTGTCCACATTGCAGATTTTCTTCTCTAAACCTCTTTTGAAAGCAACTGTGCCAGCCCCCATTGGTACTTTTCTTATATGTGTAAGTATCAGTGGATAGCCACATAGTCAAGACAGTCCTCTTTTCTTCATACCCTATGAATCCAACTAGCAGAATTCTAGGGGTTTTGATTCCCTTAACCTGGACAAGTCACTAACCTGCTATGTGAATGTTCTAGGTGTTCTCCACTAGTCACGAATGCATGTGTATGAGGTGACAGTATGTTCTACTTTACTAACCAGCTGCGTGTGCCTTCCAGATCCAGAAGCTGGGATCATCATTGGGGTCTTACTTGGTCTCATGGTAGGTGCTGCCATCATCTCTGCTGTGGTACACTTTGTAAGAACCAAGACAAAGCAAAGGAAGAGGCACTCCAAATCCACCACAGAGCTTGAGTAAGCCCTTTATTTAATTGAATAAGAACACCTCAGGCATATCTCTTTCAGTCAGGTCGACGTAGCCCTTTTAGCATAAAATATTAGAAGTATCTTTCTGTGCTTTTACAGAAAGAGTGATGGCAGTGGCTGCCATCTGCTGAGACTGTTCTAAGCAGTTTGTGTATTTCTTTTTTTTTTTTTCCGGTACCGGGGATCGAACTCAGGACCTTGTGCTTGCCAGGCAAGCACTTACGCCACTGAGCTATACCCCCAGCCCCTTTTTTGTCTTTTTGAGACAGGGTCTCGCTATGCAGTTTAGACTGGCCTTGAGCTCACTGTGTAGCCCACGCTGGTCTTGAACTCACAATGATCCTTCTGCCTTAGCCTCCCGTGTGGTGGGATTATAGGCATGCGCCACCATGCCTGGCTAGTACTTTGTGTATTTCAACTCATTTAACCATTACTTCAACCTTCCTAAGACCAAGAAAATGTTTTATGATGCAGTGCTAATGTGTTTGTCTTTATGCCAATGTAGGTATAGTTTTAAATATTTTTTATAGAACAAGAAGCTCATGAAGGCAAAAGTGTATATAGTCCACAGAAGTCAGAATGTAGCCCTTGCCCAGCCTGCGCTCTTAACCACTCTGCCGTTTACTGCCCAGTGTCGATCCTACGCATTCATCTGCTCACTTTTGCATCTCCTTGCTTCCACAGCTATGTATTGGGCACCGACCAGGTGTCATGTGCTGTGTAAAGTGGAGTTGGAGATCGAGACACATCAAAGCTATGGATTTAGTCCCTATTAGACCAAACTAAGACTTCCTTAGCTTCTTTAACTCTTTTACCTTTTAACCATAGTTTGTCCTTCTTGAACTTTCATCATTTTTGAGACATGACCTTTCTGAACCCCAAAATGGACACAGGTAGTGAATCAAAACATCAGAATTAATAGACATTCTGGACAGGCTGGGACCTATGTTACTGACACTACAGAGTATATGGCTCCCTGTGAAACCACAAAGTTAGCATTTCCCTTACATATTCTTTTCTGGATATTCTTTCTTGCAGACCAATGACAAACACAAGCCAAGCAAGAGAAGGCAAAACAATGCCAACTGAAAATGTGGTGGAGCTTGAAACAACACTGCCATCCTCCACTCTTGAGAATGAGCCTGCTGGCATCTTGGAGCCAGACCATGAGCCTTCCCCACCACCAGAGCCTGAACATATAAGGGTGCCTGAAATTGAGATCGAGCTGCAGCCACAGCCAGTGCAAGAGCCTGAGGTGGAACCAGAGCCTGAGGTTGTAGTTGAGCCCCGAAGTGATGAGGAAAAGGGTGTGGTTGATACCTAGGCTGCACCTCTAAGTACAGCACTCTTCATGAAGGAACCCATTACTAGCACTTGAAATTCAGTTGGCCTAACCAGTCCCCACCTCCTCCTTCTGTTATGAACAACTGTCTCCTAACATAGTGCTCATTGTTACCATGAATCTTAATAAATGCATCGCTAACTGTTAAGTGCGTGCAAGGGTTCCTGCATTATCACTATAGAATACTAAAACTGTACTGACATGTAAACATAACAAATAACAAAGGAAGCGATTACCAACTGAGTTGAAAGAGTTATGTAACAGCAAACATATTTTAGAAAATCTTGGTTCTTGTGCTGCGGGTATAGCTCAGCAGCACAGCACCTGTCTGGCAAGTGCAAGGTCCCAAGTTTGACTCCTGATACCAAAAAAAGAAAAGAAAAATAAAAAGAATATCTTGGTTCTCTAGTTTTCAGGTATTTTGTTGTGCTCCACATACACACATGACAAGGTGGCATTAATTAGATTCAATATAATTTACAGGATTAGTTTTCTGGCTTTCTTATTCATTTTTATATTTACTACTAAGAAAAGAATTCAACTGCATAGCTCATAGATTGGAAGACACTCTCTGCAAACAGAGAATATATAAAGAAAGGGTACATATTAATTGGTATGTAGCACTTAAAGCCAAATCTTACAGTTGATGCTTCATTTATCATGTTAGATTTCCCAAGGAATCACTCTGGTGTCCAATATCTGAGCAGAGCAAATTCTGAAAATAATCTAATTTTTAAATACCAAATGACAAACATACAGGCAAATGATTTCAAATAAAATTTCCTTCAATAAATACAAAGTGCTGATACCATAAGTGCTGTAGAATTTAGCTTTGAAAAAGGTACTGTTATCACTGCAACTGATGCAACTTACTTTGAACAGAAGACTAGAAACGTCTTCCAAATGAACACTTAAGGTCTACTTGAGATAATCTCAATTATTCAAATCTATTTTACTGCTGGTAGATTCCACTTTAATAAAGCAAATTTATTCTTAGGTAAATGCTAGATATTAACTAAAATACATTGATATCTTCTTTTCAACTGTTACAAAGCTTTTTCATGATATTTCACACACATCCTACCTTAAAGAAATTTACAGGTACTTATTTTTTCATGTGTAATCAATTATATTTTAAATCTTGTTTTAAGGCTCAATAAATACTTAAAATCTAATTTTAATGACTCCTAAAATAAATCCTTTAATAAGCAACTTTATGGACACATAACTTGTGCACAATGAACCACACCCATTTTAAGAGTATAATTTGATGAGTTTTCACAGTCACACACACCCATAACATCACTATTACTCATTTGGATACAGAACATCCATAAGTCAAAAATGTTTCCTACGTGCTCTTTTGTCTTTTGTGCAATACTATTGTGCCCTAGACCTCAGCAACCACTGATCTGTTTTCCATAGAGATTATCTTTGCCTTTGCTTGACCCTCACAGATAGGATCATGCAGTGGGTGTGACCTCTAAGATAAAACTTTTTCAAGTGAGGTAATGAATTTCGAATTTACCACATCCACATTTTCATGTACTTTCTTAAACTGCAAACTCTTTCTTATATAGATCATACTCGTACACCGAATTAAGGAAGAGTATGTAGGTTTTAAGAGTATATATGGGTTGAAATGGAAATAAAAACTACATTTGTGCAGAGTCATGGAGAGAACAGTAAGCAAGCTTCTACTTATGCATTTTCTTTAATGTGTCAGCTTGCAATGAATCTCAGGGATTTCTGAAGCATCTGTAATTCCATTCACAGAAAATAACAAACCATATGACATATACTGTCTGATTAGTATAGGAAGTAAAATGATCTTAAGAATAACCTAATATTTCGATATTAAAAACTAAACATCAACAGTATAAAAAAACCTCAATAACCAGAATGTCTAAGTAGCTGGAAGTCATTTTTCTCTTCCACTTTTATGATATAGGCAAATCTAAGACTGATATATAATAGTCATATTTCTGATGGGTTAGTGCTGACCAGGAAGGCAGGCATTATTGATCTTACAGAACTCTGTCACTATTAATATTGCTCTGTTCAAAATACTGATGAGGAGTTTGATCAATGGATTTTAGCCTTTTAGTTACAGATCACTTTGAGAATCTCCTGAAAACTGTGAATCCCTTGCCATTGAAAAATAAAGTATCACATACAAATTCAGATGTTACAGACTACCTGAATTCAAGATTAAAAACAGTGACTTAGATCAAAACACAGAAGTCACACTTAATAAATTTGTGAATGACACAAATACATAGTAATGTCTGGATCTTAAAATACAGAGCACATGTTGTCCAGCTGGGCACGTATGTACCTTTGGAATTTTCCTCAGTCCCCTTACTGACCTTTGCAGTGCCTTATTTTCCAGACACTCGGGATTCCCATGTTCTTACTAGCTCAGCAACCTACTGAGATCTGTATCCCTCAGGCATGATTCATTGCTCAGGACTAACCTCTATTCCCTTGAAAAGGTGGCTGTTCTTTGACCTCATCTTGTCTAGTGCAGATGAACTTCCATCATTCAGTCAACTCATTGAGGTTGACAAATGACTTAGGCCTCTTCTTTTTTGGAGACAGAGGTAAGCTATGTTGTCCCGGCTGGCCTCCAACTGAAGTAATCCTCCTGCTCAGTCTCCCAAGTAACTGGTGCTATAGGTATGCACCACCATGCCCTGCTCAGTAGAATTTACCTTTTAAAGGGGACTCCTGAACATAGAGAGCCCATAATACAGTCTAAATGGGGGAATTTAAGGTACTGAAACAATCTAGAGAAAGATATTCACAGAAAAAGAACCTTGTCAGTTCCTCTCAAATCAAACCTTGGGGTTTGCCATCTGCTCAGCCTAGTTACAGTCACTCTGGTCAGTGCAACTTCATCCCAGTGTCCTTATGTACATCATGGTACACCCAATTTGTATGTTTGTGATGAATGTTGAATCCCTGTAAAACACTGGTGTAATGCAATTCTGCTCACTAAATCTCACTTGGGCAGGAATGGGCTCATATGTTAAAAGCTTTCCAATAAGGGAACAAGATGTTTTCTGCTTATCATTGGATCAGAAATTATTCTGACTAGTTAAGCTTCGACCAAGTTATTCTACAGTGATGCTTGTTGAGAGGGTACTAAATTATTTATTTTGCCACAAGTAGTTCAAATTTAGTGGGTAGTCTCACAAAATCTCAAGCCAGCCCTGTTTCTTAAAGATCCACTCTTGCCACACAAAATGATTTCTAGGAACTTCTTGTTTTCATCTTTCTTTCTGCATTTAGCAACTAGGGTGTGCCAAGTCAATAGAACAGCTTTGTTGGTGGTAAACCCTTATCTACCAATTTCCTTATTCAATCACTCACTGGACATTTGTTGAATAGCTACTATGAAATGGGCACTGTTGGTGACACAGTGGTGAGCAGAATCAGACAGCCCTTGTGTTTATGGAGTATAGTTTTGCTATGAGTAGTAGTGTGTTTTTGGCAATTCTGTAGAAGAAAGTTGCAATTTTTACTGCACTAGAGAAGGCTTCCAAATTATAGTGATCTACGATGAAAGGGGACTAAAATGTAGTAATTTTTGACCAAAAAAAAAAGAGATCACATGTATTGATCTCTTCTTCCTTTTAGAATACCAGGTGACTCTCATGTTATATGCTGAGAAGTTAATATTTGCCTTTAACACTGGCATATGTATAACTCAAGTCGGACGAACCTTCAGTAAGAATTTAAGAGCTGGGAGAAAACTTCACCATTGATCATACTCAACCTTTTCCAACTGCAGTACAACATATGAGGGTTGTAATACACAGTGGCTCTCTCCTGACGATGGGGGTGGAAATGGGAGATGATACAGAATTGTACATTCTTGGTGAGAAAGACAAAGTCAATGTACTTTTAAAAAGCTGCTTTGTTCTTACATAACCCTACCCAGTCCCGAGAGGAGAATCCCTGAGTAAAGAGAGGAAATAATCTCCTTGAGATTATACAAAGTTGAAACTACATCCAAATTCTGGTTTCCACTCTAATGCTCTTTCAAATGCACCAAAGTACTAGTTTCAATTAAGCCCAAGTTTTAGTAATAAAAAGTTGCTTTACAATGTCTACATGCTGGAAAACAGGGCATCAGAAAAGGTTCAAACCATGAAGCTGAGGGTCTAACTCAGTGGGAGAGCATTTGCCTACTGCATGCAAGGACCTGAGGTCCATCCCCAGAAACACAAATAAATGCGATTCAAACTAATCAGGAAACAGTCAATAATCCCAGTTTTTTTTTTTTGAAGCTTTGGTTTAAAAACAACTCAGAAAATGATGAGGGCTTCAGGGAAACAAAAAATGCCAATGCAGGAAAACAAAAGGTCCTTTATTCACAACATCTGACCTTAAATATGTGAGTTTTTCACACTTTTATCACATTAACTCAGTCTCCAGTCCTGTGCCTGCTGCAACATGGGAGATCAGGCTGAAAGTTCCAAGTTTCTGATCATGGTTTGGCCATTATAGTGAACAGCCCCCATCAGGAAGCTATCCAGAAGCCCAAAAGTTGCATAGCAAAAAATCTGAAGAAATTTAGTAGTTCTGGACAAGATGCTCTTTTAACAACCACTATACCTTGAGGCCATAATGTCAAGTGAAATAAATCAGACACACAAGCTTACATATTACATGGTTTATCTTATATGAGAAACCTAAAACATGAATAAAAAGCAAAATAAAAGACAGCAGGAATTAGGGAGCTACATCTTTCTCCAATGGGAAGGGGAACAAGAGATGAAGAGGGGATGGGAGGCACCAAGGATGAGAAAAGAGATGTGCTATGTAGAAGTACCAAATCCCCATGAGGAATGGAATCATCACCTACTGGAAATCTGTACTAAGAAAAAAAGAGTTACAGGTCCTCTGTCATAACCTGGGACTAAAATCAAATATATATTTGTGTCACAACCAATTTGAAAAAAAGCACAGGGCAGGTGTTACAACTATGGGTTATTATCAATGTCAGAGTACCTTCCATTTGGTTCAGTGTTTTTAAGTATAGGCAGAAAAAAGATGTATTAGGATCCAGGAAAGCTGTACTTTGGTATTGGGTATTTTCTCATGTGTAAAATGGAGATGATTTTTCTTCTTAAAGGCAACAGTAAGAATAGATTAAAGCTTATAAAGTGTGGTAGAACTACAATGTTCTAGAACTCGTATCTTCAGACAATTGACTCAATATTCTTTTTTCTTTTATGCAGTGATTCTTAACTTTTTGAGGAATCACAGATTCTTTTGAGAATTTGATAAAAATTTAAGAATCTTCTTCCCAGAAAAATGCACATACAACATTCTGCATTCAATTTTAGGTAGTCAACAGCACTGTGAAAGTGGAGCCATATAACTCAAAGAAAAGAACCCTCATACGATAATCAATTTTGCGGACAGACTAATATTCCATAGCAGAATATGGAAGCAGAAAACTAGGCAGAGCTGCATAAAACATTCATTGTAAGTGGTGTAACTGAGACATGGAACACTAGGGTCAGAGAGTTAAAGTTAAGTCAAAGATTTTAGAGCAGAATGCAGATTTACTTTGAATCTCATACAATGTCACCAAAATTATGAATTCTTTATAAAAGGTACATTTAAGAACAAATTTTTCCAGTATTTATTGACCCATTTCTTCCAAGTTACATTTTTAGTTAAACTTTAAAATTGATTTATCCTTTTTGAGTTTGCTTTGGAAGTAACTAAAACATACTGACCTTGAATCAGCTTCACTGGTATCAGATTTCCTATAGGTAATAATTTGGTCAGGATCTGAGAGCATTAATACCTTAGTTTATACAAATCAGTGATTCAAATATTGTTCACAAGTTACTCAAACTTACAAATCACCCCAGTCTTGGTTCCATCTGTATTGCTTACTGAAGAACTCATACTAAGGAATTAAAATGAGTTTCTATTAAATCCGTAAGTCCTATTACCTCAGAAAACAAACTCAATATTTAAAGGCCTTTACTCTTAACTGATCCTATTAGACAAGACTTTACTCTTTAATAACATTTAAAATACTGAAAATAAATTATTTCCCCTACCACTTATTCTATCTCCAGCATTCAGTAAATCAAAGGTTTTGTTCCACA
>PVLD010017217.1:0-42561 GCA_004027595.1 Dinomys branickii
TAGGACAGCATCCAGAGCTAATTCCCTTCTATCTTCTCTATAATTCTGTATTTCCTCAGTCGTTTTTGTATTAGCAGAAATGAAGATAACTTTATATTATACAGCATCCAGTGCAAATTCCCTACTATCTTCTCTATAATTTGGTATTTCCTTTAATGTTTTTGTGTTAACTAATGTGAAGATAACTATGTAATACAACGTCCAGTTCTAATTCCCTACTATATTCTGTATAACTTTGTATTTTCTGTATTGTTTATGGCTTTTCTGGTTCATATGTCTCCATTCTTTTGTCTTTAAAAAAAAAAAACTAATGTGAAGATAACTATGTAATACAACATCCAGTGCTAATTCCCTACTATATTCTGTATAACTTTGTATTTTCTGTATTGTTTATGGCTTTTCTGGTTCATATGTCTCCATTCTTTTGTCTTTAAAATAAAATAAGAAAAAAAAATTGTAAAGGATACTTTTTGTAGGACATATCAGCCTGTGTTATGGTTTAGGTCTAAATATCCCTCCCAAAGCTGCTTGCACAAACAGGTGGGGCTTTGGGGAGTGACTGGATCATAAGTGTATGATACTGGAGTAGTCCACCAGTTGGTTTAACATAGTTCTGGGGGTAGGTGATGGGCTCACTGAAGAGAGAAGACTCACCTTGCATGTGAGTGAGACCAACCAATTGGCTTGCAGTCTGGGTGGAATAAAAAGGGAAAGGGGAAAGAAATCTCACTGCCTCCTGCCTGGCATGCTATGAATTCTTTCTCCTCTGCCTCGTTGCCCTACCTTGGAGCAACTTGCTCCTTTGAATTTCATTCTGTCTTGGTTAGTTTTCTCTCATTGCTGAGAAAAAATACCCAATGCCCAAAATGAAGGAAGGAAAGGTTTATTTAGCTTACAGTTTGTGAGAGTTTCAGTCCATAATTGGCTGGTTCTGAGGCAGTGTGGCACATGGCAGGGGGCAAACGTTCATGGCAGCAGAGCACAGCAAAAAGAACTACAGCAAAAGGGAGGAATGGCGGCAAGCAGCCTCTTTCCTTTCCTTACATTGTAAACAGGCTACCCCCACCCAGGGGCCCTGTATCGCTCCCATAATCTCCATGTTCTCCTCTTTCACAGGCTCAGGATGTGTACAAGGTAAGCACCCTGGCTTCCTGCTGAGTCACTCAGCCAAACCTCTGGACTCCCCAAGTTGACACAATGTATCAACCATAACACTTTCCTAATGCTGTCTTCCCCCATTTTCTCTGTAGACCCAAGTCTAGCTCATTTTTCAGGCACCCAGAGTCTAGCAGAGACTTTCTGATCACATGCACATGGGTTTGAATCGTTGCCTTTCCCTTTATCAGCTGTAAGACTAGGCTTTTTTTCCTAAGCATCAGGATGTAATATAACATCTTTCCTTAGATGGCTGTGCCACAAAGAAATCGAATACTAACTATACCTAGTAGGTGCCTAAAACACGGTGCTAAATAAAATTTAGAATCTTTCACATTTTATGATTTCCTGCTTTAAAGAATCCTTGTCTGTAACACTATTGATCGCATCACTTCTGGTGGTACGTCATTGTTTTTAAAAATGACTCATACAACTTGTCTATTAATTCTCAGCTATAAGAGTGGCAGGTACTGAACATGCTAGAAGTTCAGGGAGAAATCCAGTAACATTATGCATTATGAAGAAGAAAAAATAAAGCTAGTATTTACTGCGCATCTTTATGTACCACCTTCTCTGCTGAGGACTTTCAATAAATTTTCCCCTCATTCTTCTGAAGCTTATGGTAGTTACTAACACCCCCCTTTTACTAACGAAGAAGTGGCCATCAGAAAGGCTAATTTACTTGAGGGAGAGACACGGATACTAAATGAAATTGAGATCTGGAACCCATTGGGAGGGATGTTTTGATTTTGAATATAAGCACTTTTTCATTTAAATGAATGTACTACCAGCCACCAATCCTTGCAGACCTTTCCCCCGGATTCCCCAGAGCCATCCAGCCAGATGTGTAGATGGAGTAATGTCTTCGGCAAGAACCGGTGGAAACTGGATCTGCAGCAGTGCTCCAGCTCTGATGTCATCAGAGCTCATATTTCTGCTCCAGCAGCTGCACAGTGCTGCAGGGAGGAAAGAAAGGATTATCGGCTCCTTGATGGAGGGGCCTCTATTAACCTATCTAGAAGAAAGAGCTTCCAAACCCATTCTACTTAGACTTCTCCCTAATAATATGATGCACTTCTTCAGTTGACCCTCACACAGTTTGATCTTGCTCTGTCGTAGATCTTTTTTATCTGTCTTGATTCTAAGTAGCTACATCACTGGCTTTCAGAAAGAAGCATATTAACTCTTCTGGAAATCTAAATCAATTGAATCAGCGCTAAATATTTTTAAATCTTGATGTTCTAGGATTTCTTTTGCTGGACCCAGATATTTGATGGTTGTCTTATCCGACACAATAATGATTACACTACTTTAAAATTCTGTCTCAAATGTGCCCTGTGTCTAATTGTTATCACTACCTTTTAACTGTTAAATTAAAACTGTGGTCAAAATCCATATGAGGATGAGGTGTATCATTGTAACAATACTTAGATAACAAAAAATACAAAGGTGATGAAGATGCTTCCTTAAAGGCAGGAAGTACAAGTGGCAGTGAAGATATAAGGCAAAACAGTCTGCTATGTGGTTGGTTGGAAAGTAACTAATGCTGCCACTTTGGAAAAGAGTTTGCCAGTTTTTTTTCTTTTTACAGGCAAATATCTACCTACCATATGGTAATTCAGCTCTTCCACTCTAGGTACTTTCCCAGGAGAAGTGAAGCCATGGGCCCATGTCATGTCCTGTACATGAATATTCACAGCACATAATAGAATAACCCAAACTAGTGAATGGATACTGATGCAGATGTCCAGCTTCTTGAACGGAATCAGCTTCCTGCTGTAATCTTACAGTGAGCTCCAACACGTAAACAGCTTGTAAGTCGTTGCTTCCATTCTTGCAATAAGAAAAAAAAAAAAAAAAAGAATCCGAACAAGCTGAAAATCAAGAACTTTTCTTGGACCCAGGAGAGATTTGAAGCAGCATGACAAACCATGACACTGAAATCTGGAGGGAGACTGAGGGATCTGGAGAATGAAGTCAAGATCAGCATCTCTGAGACAGGACTTTTAGGAGCCAAAAACTGATGGAAAAACTTAAATGTCTATGTTGGTGGGTTGCTGGAGGCTAAATAAGGACTAAAGCAAACATGAGACGCTCTTGGGACCCGCAGTCTTGAGTGGGGGCAGGGGTTTGTAGATGGCACATATTTATGAGTTTTATTTCCAGAAACTACCAGGTTCCCATGACGAAAAGCTAAGAGAAAAACCTTAAGATAATCATTAAAATATAACCATTTTGAAATACTGCCAGAATATTTCCCATAACAACAATGTACCCAATAGGAGAGAAGGATTTTACCAGAACCTCATGACTTTGTAAAAGACCATTTGCCCACCTCTAGGCCTTCCACCTTTCCCATCTCATCTAAGGGGGAAAGAAACTAAAAATGAAGATCACAGTCCAGGGACAATATGCCACTAAAAGACTTGAAATGTAATCAGAGGATTATAGACAGTTTTCTTCCCTGATACATACATCACAGAGCTCCAGTATGACAGTGGAGAACAGCTCAAAGAGGTAGGAGGCAGATACCCTACAAAACCATTATGTCCACCTTCAAGGAGAAACCACAAGGCACACTGAAAGACAAGAAAAAGAAAACAAGGTGACGAGACAAAACAAGCATCAGAACTAGACTTGTGTATGGCACAGATTCTGGAGTGATGAGACAGAGAATTTAAAATAACTCTCATTTATGTACTAAGGGTCATAATGGGAAAAGCAGACAACATACAGGAAGAAATATGCACTCTGAATGGATGTAACTTTAAAAATGTCAAGAGGGAGTGATGTCAATTTTAAGCACTGCAACAGAAATGAAGGAAGTGTGACCAAGAGACAATCAGAGGCCTTGAAGATATATCCAGACAGACTTCCCAAGCTGAAATGCAAAGGGAAAAGTGAAGAAGGAAAACCAACAAACAAAGCACAGAGCAGAATATCCAAGGTCTGTATGACTATTTCAAGAGGTAATGTGAATAATTAGACTATTCAGAGGGGAATAAAGGAGCAAATGAACTACTTGAAGTAAAAGTGGATAGAAGTTCCCCAAAGTTAATGATACACATGAAGACATCAAAGATCAGACAAGTGAAATGATTGACAGCAGTAAAGAATGGAAAGGAAGAATTGGAAGTGTAAAATACTCTTTTATAATATACTTGGACTACCCATTGTGAAAGGTGTCAGAATCAGCAATGTAAAGGAACAGATTATTCATCTAGCAACATGGGTACATTTCAAAATACTAATGCTGAGTGAAAGAAGCCAGACCACACCAGCATATATACTTAATTTTCCCTTTTACATAAAATTCTATAAATTACAAACTCGTTTTGTTTTGTTTTTTGAGACAGTGTCTCACTATGTAGTTCAGGCGGGCCTTAAACTCATAATGTAGTTCAGGCTGACATCAAACTCAAAGCAATCTTCCTGCCTCAGCCTCTCAAGTGCTGGGATTTCAGGCGTGCACCCCCGTGCCCTGCTCACCAAATTACAACCTAATGTATAGCAATTGAAAGCAGACCAGTCATTCCCTGGGGATGGTAGCGGACAGGTGAGGAGGGAGAGGAGGGGGGGTTACTAAAAGCATGAAGAAACTCTTAGGAGAGATGGATGTGTTCATTACATTGATCAAAGAAGTGGTTTGAGTATACATGAGCATATGTGTCAAAACTCATAAAAGTTTTTGCTTTGCATACATGCAATTTCTTGTATGTCAGTTATACTTAAGTTTTTAAACTTATTTTATTTTTTACTTTAAAGAGAATTGTACTACTAATTTCTGTTGGTTTTTTGAACAGTTAATGTGTAATTGTTTGATCAATCTTACATGCTTATATCGGGTTATCTGAGCAACCACTATATTTTTTTTATTTTGAAGAGAGTAGAAAAACAGAACAATAGCAAAATGTCAACAACATAGAGAAAAACAAAACAAAGCAAAAACAATAAGAATGATACAGAGTTTCAGAACAAAATGATAGGTATTAACAATGATTGTTATACTTTTTATCTTTATTGAAGTTGGTCAGATTACCAGGAGTAAGAATGCAAGATTAACCAAACCATTAAGGTTGTTTTCTTTCAGGGCCTGAAATACTTCACTCTAAGCTCTTCTTGACTTGATGGTTTGTGCTGAGAAATCTGCTGATTCTGATGGGCTTTCCTTTATAGATTATCTATTTCTTTTCTCTAATAGCTTTTAATATTCTGTTCTTTTGGTGAATTTCTGGGATCTTGATCACTATATGTCTAGGTGTAGATTTACCTTGGTTATGGCTAATTGGAGTTCTATATGCCTCACTAACTATGTCTGATTCTTTTTGCATGCTTGGGAAAGTTTCTGCTATTATTTCTGCAAATAGTCTTTTTATGTCGTTTGTGTTGACGCCTGCTGTTTGCTGACATCTATTAATCTTACATCGTTTTTCTTCGCTTCATCTTGCAGTTGTTTGAATTGTTATTTCCTGGTTCCTTGTTATTTTTAAGAGATCCTTCCTTTCATGGTCGTTAGCGGCAATGTTGTCTTCAAGATCTGAAAGTCTATCCTCAGCTTCATTCAAGCAATTTTTCCAGCTTTCAGTGGAATTTTTGATTTCCTGGATATCTCTTTGAATCTGTTTCATGCATGCTAGTTTTTTCCTATATTGTCCTTTCAAGGATTCCATGGTTTTTCTATGCTCCTCTATTTTCTTATCTATGTCTTCTTTGGATGTGCTGAGCAATTCTTTCAATATTGTTATTTCTTTTTTTACCTGAGAGATAATTTATGATCTGATGTCTTCTATGGCCTGATAGAGTTGTTTCTTTACTTCAGTTGCTATCATTGCAGACATTTCAGGTGTATGACTTCCAAGCTCTTCTGAATTGATGTTTCCTGGACTTTTTCTGGGTGGGATAGAGGTCTGAGATTGCATTTTGCTCCTTCATTTTGTCATTTTTGAAGATGGTGTGGGAGTGGCAGGGTGAGGATCCCTTGGGGTCCCCAATGCTCAGTGTGGCTCCTATAATGGTGTGTGGGGCAAGGTCTGGTCTCAGATGCTCCTGAAGTTGTCTGGCATTCACTTGGCTCCCAGGCCAGTGCGGGAGGGGCAAGGGTGGCTCGCTTGGGTTCCTCAATTTGTCCAGAGTTCAGCCTGGCTTCCACAAAGCGGGAGCAGGTGTTAGGTTGTGGTCACCCAGGCTTGAGACTCTGCCCAGGACCCAGCCCAGTTCCCACGCTGGTGAAAGAGGAGTGAGGGCGCAGTAAAGGAGGCTGTTGATGCTGTCTCAGGTTCAACGTGGCTCCCATTGTGGTGTGGAGAAGGTGACCACCAAGGCCCCAGAAATTGTCTGGGGCTCTGCCTGCCTCACACACTGGTCGGGGAGATGTGGGGGCAGCTCACTGCGGTTCCTAAAGCTGTCTGGGATTCAGCCCAGCTTCTGCCAGGGTGTGGTGGGGGGTTGGGGTGTCATCACTGAGGCTTGAGATGCTGCCTCAGACCCAGCCCGGTTCCCATGCCTGTGGGGGTACGGTGAGGGCTCAGTCACCGAGGCTGCTGACACTGTCCAGGGTTCAGCTTGGCTCTGAGCAACCACCCTGAAGATAGTGTTATGTAATATGATAACCATTGTTAATTTCCTATAACCTTGTTTTGAAATTCTGTATCATTTGTATTGTTTTTGTGAAGTTTTTTTTTAAGCAGGTTTACCTGAGGAGAGCTAGATATGCGAAAAGTGGTGAGCATGGATGTCTGAGAAGTCTGCCCATAAATTCATGGTTTATGTGCTCTGTGATCTTATGCAGCTTATTTGGCTCTTTTGTATCCAAGTGGTTTCTATAGAGGGGTATTATCACTAGTGAGGAATGTGTTCATAAAAACCTGATTGTAGGTAAAGGATGTATTTGTCTATGGACATGGGTTTTGGGTGTAGGTTGTTGGAGCTGGCACGGAGGATCAGTGCCAGTATCTGTACCTTCTTTGCTGACAACTGCTGTGTATTCCTGCAGGCAGCCTAAGAAGGGGAAGAGGCACTGTCCATGGACTGGCTCTGGGTTTCATTGGGCATAGCTGAGTCGCATGGTTTTCCCCAGCTGCAAAGGGTTTGTGCAGGCACAGCCTTTGTTTGCCAGCCCCTATAGTACCGAACTGAAGGTAGCGAGGAGTTGGATTGGATGCTGAAAGAGCCAACCTACAGCACCTATCCCAGACACAACGGGAGTAACCAACCCAAGATGGTGGTTGAGAAGCTTTAAGGGTATATAAAAGTTAGACATTGTCTGTGAAAAATGTAAAATGAAAAAAAATCATGTTACTATTTGCTCCCTATCCTAGTTAGGGATACTATCCTAGTTAGGTTACTATAACAAAATATCACAGATTAGGTAGCTTCTAAATAAATTTATTTCTTGGATTTTTGAGACCGGGAAGCTCAAGATCAAGGCACTAACAGACTTGATTCTCAGGCAAGCCCACTTCCTCATAATCAGTTGCCTTCTCTGGGTGTCTTCACATGTCAGAAGTGGAGAGGGATCCCTCTAGCATATGAGGGCATTAATCCCTTTATCCCTTTCCTAAGAACTCCACAAAGGCCACGCCTCCTAATACCATCAGCTTGGGGAATGAATTTCAACATACAAATTTTGGGGGTCCATAAACATTCAGTCCATTTTATTCATCCCTGGCTCCCCAAGTTCATGTCCTTCTCACATGTAAAATACCTTCCATCCTGGTGGCCCCCCATATCTTAGTTTGTTTCAATATCAACTCAGAAGTCTAAAGTCCAAACCCAAACAACTTTTATATCCCAACAGGCAGAGGAGGAAGGAGAAGAGGCACCATCAGCTGATGTCTAGCTATTGCCTGCTTGCCCTGTGTTTTCAAGGAGCCAACCCAGTGTCCATCTCGGTGTAGTGAATGCTACTGTCCCACACAATAATTGAGAAGTTGTAAGGACATGAAGGTTACAACTTTGCTGTGGAAACCATACAAAGAAAAAAGGCAGGAAAGACAAGAAGTCATGATTTCTTTGCCTGCTAATGTCCTAGAAGCTGAGTTTGAGCTGAGCTTGGCATCATCTTGAATTAATACCAGGGCCATTATAAGTCATTATAGGCCAGGTAACCTAATTGACAACTTGACTAGAACAGGAATCTCCTGAAGAGGTGCTGGATTTTGAGGGCACTGTCTTCACAAATGGGTCAATCCATTGTTGGCTTCATAGGTAGGTAGACTCACAGGAAGTGAGGCCCACGTGAGGAAGGGGTCCTAGGGTCATGACCTTGGGGACTATGTCTGGCCCCCAGCCTTGTCTTCAGGGACTCTTCACTTGCTCTCTGGTTCTCAGATGCCGTGAGCTGAAGAACTTTCCTTTACCACTTGCTTCTACCATGTTCTTTCTGCCCTAGAGCCAGCTGAACACAGACTGGACCCTCTGAAACTGAGAGTTGAGGTGAACCTGTGCTCCTTCACACTGGGAGTGTCAGGTGATTGGTCCCAGCATCAGGAAAGCTGAATAGACAAGGCTCTTTATAAAACCCTTACCAATGAGATCTTGCTGTGTTGGTGTGTAAAATAGCGAACATCACAGGAAGCCTTGAGAGTGTTTCATCTGTTGAGTCCACAGATCTGGAGGTGGAAGAGCATCTTAAACACCAGAGTGTACCTCCCACTAGTGATGTGATTAGCAGGCTTCTAGGGAAGCACTTATCAGGTGACTGTGGGAGCCCAGCTGCTGTAGTCAGTTTTCAAGAAAATAGACTGAATATAGGATACATAATTTAGAGGATTATTTAATTATACTCACCCAGAAAATGAAATGCACAAGAGTGCAAGAGATCTGTCCATACACTAAAGACCCAAAGAATCCAGCCAAGAGCCTGAATCCCGTGACAATGTCCTGCACAAGTCCAGCTGAAGACCTAGAGCCCACAAGTCCAGCTGGAGGCCTAGAACCCATGACAGTGTCTCATGCAAGTCTGTATCAAGGATCTGCGCTCAGAAGGCCCAAAGGTCAGTGGTGGAAGCTAGAAAGTCTGCGCCCGTGGGATGAAGGATCTGTGCCAGCAGGCTGAGGGGTCTGCACTGGGGCCAGGAAGCACTGCTCAAGGAAGAGCCAGAGTTCCCCCAAAGAACAACGAAGCCATCCTCAGTGACAGCGCGGACCTGAGCTCCTCTGAGGATGAGAACAGCCGAGTTCACATCAGGAAAACCAGTGCAACAAGCTTCTCCAGGAGAATCAACAGCACACCCTCTTCCCCTCCAGTTTTTCTTTTATGCTGTTAGCAACAATCCTCTGAGCCTTCCACACACAACACCATGCTGATTCAGTTCAGCCAGATGTTTGTTGCAAGTTGGCCATTAGTTAACCCACCACACCAGGAAAACCCAGATCAGCACACTGAACTGAAATACAACAGCAACACGCAATTGAGGGTGGAGAAAAGGCTTGGGGCCGGGTCCTCGTCCAAGTCCTTCGTATTGCCCAGTCTGCAGTGTGCCCTCACCGCGTCACTGTGTTTCTCATTATTACATTGTGTGTCTTGAAACATTACTGAAATGGTTTCTTGTCTCTTTCCTCCCTTGCCTTTTAAAACAGTTCCAAGGCTAGGGTGCAGTGCAGTGGTGGAGTGCTTGCCCAGCATTCATGATGTCCTGCATTCAATTCTCAGCATTCCCAAATCACACCAAAACAAAACAAAAAAACTTAATTCCAGAAGATCTGAGATGTTTTGAATCTTATTTATAGCTATCAGTCTAGTGTCTTGAACAGTGCTGGTCCCATACCAGATGTAAAGGAACATTTTGAATGGCTTTTTATCACTTAATGTTTTTCCTGCTTTAAAGCAAGAGCAGAGAAATCACATCATGCCTGTTTCTTTCTTGTTCCATTCAAATGTCTTTGACCAAAGTAGCGTTTTGACTTAAGTCCTGGGAATGGATACAGGTAGCGTGTTTGCGAAATTGTTGAAATCTGTGTGAAAGAATTAGATTCAAAGAAATACTTGTCGAAGCGTATTCCTGCCATCCTGAAGCTAGCACTTGAGATGTAGAATGTGGTGTCTTTGTAAAACTACTGATGTGACAAAGCAGTAATCTTTAAAATTTTACTCAACACATGGTATTTAAATTGGTATATTCTGTTTGTTGTGTAGGTTTTGTCTTTGAATATGTTCTGCTGTTTAAGCCATAAAGGGGCAAGATTGTGCCATACCGTTGGTGGAGATGTGGATCCCTAAAGCCCAGTGAAAAATCTGAGAACTCCTAAAGTGATGTCCTATGACCTATTATACACACTCCCAGCTTTATTATTTTAGCCAGGTCTCCATGTCTGTGGGTTTCTCACCAAAACATTCTATCAACTGGCGGTCAAAACTATTTTTTAAAAGTTGAATGTGTATTTTATTGACTATGTACAGAATTTTTTGCTCACCATCCCAGAAACAACTATTTTTTTTGGTACCAGGAATTGAACTCACAACCTCACTCTTGGCAGGCAGGTGCTGTGCCACTGAGCTATATTCCCGGCCCAAGTGACTACCTATATAGCATTTCCATTATATTAGGTGTTATAAGTAATCTAGAGATGGTTTAATGAGGCTAGGGATGTTTATAGTTCATCTGCAAATATGCCACATTTATGTAGAGGGCTTGAGCATGCTCTGATTTGTGCCTAGAACTAATCTTATTAGGATACTGAAGGTTTATTGTAGGAGGAAAATTTTCTCTATTTTTTAGATTCATTTCTTGCATTTTGTCTTCTCAGCTACATTTAGTTACTTCGGTATGAGAATTTTCGGTATACTAATAGCCAACATCTTCAAGAAATTGAGTTCTGGCATAACAATGGGCTGTGTTTAGTTGAGATGTTCTAAAGGCACACACACACAAAGCCACTGAAAAGATACCTAGCAGGTCCATGAGGGGGCAGCAAGTGTAAAACAGATTGAAATTTACCTCTAGAAAAGCTGATACACAAACATTTCCTATTACAAGCAAGATTTCCTAAATATGATCACTCAATTTAATTTATTGATGTAAAATAAAATATGTATAAGTGACTCACTACGTTGAACACAAAATGAAGACAGAATTGTTTCCCAGTATGCTTTGGAACACTCTAAAATTTATCACTCTGATACATTTTGTACATAAACATGCAAAATATGATTCTTAAAGTTCTTTTCAATTCACATTCTCTGATTTTATGATTTATGATTCCATTTTAATCCTTTGAAACTCTTTTGGTAGGTGCTTAGATGATTTGATCGACCACAACCTGGCCTTACAGTAATGGAAATTTTGTTTGGAGGTAACCATCATTATCTCATGGAAAATTTAGGTCTCTGAGATGTGTTGACTCATCTTCTTGGGGAAATCTACGTGTTAGGTCCACTTGATAAAATGACATGGGTATAATCTCGGTCCAGGAGTGATCGCACTATTTTCTGGAATAGAGGCTTGCTGTTTAAATCATCAGCATAGTGTTTTTATTTTTAAAAATAGAACAAGAAAGGCTCACAGTATTATCCATGGCTACTTCTTTCTCATTCTCCATGCATCTTCTGTTTAAAGTATGATGTGCATAACCTCAGTATGTTACCTTACCAAAATTCTGAAATCACAAAGAAGGTGATACACTCTAAAAATAACTATTGGCTTGTGGGACAAGGAAATAGTGGCCTTGAGTAGGTAAAAGGACGGGTGCAATGTGGACCATGTCATCACCCACAGGGTAATCACGGCAAGCTTCTGGATGTGGTTGATTTCCACAACCAGTGGTGACCACTATAAATACCCATCACAGCTGCCCACACTGTTTATGCCTGAGCTATGGCTGAAACTGAAACACTTTTGCAAACGGCACCTTTCATGAGCACCGATGGCCAAAGCCGTGCATAAGTTTAAGGACAGCGGAACCCATGTCTGAATGGAGAGGGATCGCGTTTCCCCCAAGTTTAACACTGTGCCGCACATTTTAACCTTTTTAACTCTGACTCTCGCATTTCCCTCTTGTATGCATTAAAAAGGAACGGGTGTGCTTGGTCGGCAGTGAATATGAGGGCGGAAGGAAAATCATCCTCTGAAAACATAGTAATCTGTGACTACCAGAAGCCAGAGTGGAGCAAGGTCATACGCACACTCCGTACTGCCTGCCCGGGCGGGTCGGTTCCTGTGGTCAAAATCGGGGAGGCAACCCCGTTTCTGCGGGTCTGAGACCACTTTGCTTCCACCCAAACCCTCACACCCTCCAGCGCAACTCAGTGTCTGGTATCACTAGCATAAATTAACCATTTCAGCTGCGTAGACACCAAGCTTGGAGAAGTTGAAGACACTCACCATTCTCACAAGGTGAGCGCTTTAGTTCACTGCGGTGTGACTTACCCCAGAGTAGAGTGAAGTGCCTGCGGCCTAGGGTCAAATCCTGGCTCTGTTCTTTCGGCCTTGCCTCAATATTCTCCTCCCTAAAATGGGGATCACAGTGCCTACTACTTAGGGTTGATCGGGAGTTCTACAAGTATTATCTTTTAATGCAGAATAGTAAGATGATTTTATTTCCTCGAGTGATTTTCACACAAGATGTAGGTATGAGTATCAGATCAGAACTCCCACTAATAATTCGCCGTTGACCTCAGACCAATCATTTCACATTTCTTGGCTTTGCCTTCTTATCCAGGCAAAGCTTCCTATCCAGGCCTTAAAGCTTCAACAGTAAAGAAGGCTCTGAAGTGGTCCCAGTGGACTTTGTGGAACGAACAAAGTTTACAATGAGGGCATTCTAACACTGCAGTGATTCGCTTCCAGAGTGTGGTACATAGGAACTCCGGTTGGTTATTTCCCATTGGAAAGAAATACTGCAGAGCATCATTTGTACGGAGCGGCTGTGAGTGTGCGGGAGTCCTCAGAGCACCAGCAGCAGCGGCAGGGAGCCCCGGCCCCGCGGGCGGCCCGGGTCCTCGGCGGAGACGCGCTCGGCCGGGCTGCCCTGCTGCTCCCCCGCGGCGCCGTCGCAGCGCGAGTCCGAGTCCGGGTCGAGGGCGGCCCCGCGGCTCGGGCCCAGCACCAGGAGGCGCTGCTCGCTCGCGGCGCCCGGCGGCCGCAGGGCCGGGCGGAGGCGGCGGCCGGGGGCGCGGGGCTCGGGGGCGCCCGCGGCCGGGCCCCGGGGGCGCAGCAGCCGCAGGCGGAGGCGCCCGGCGCGCTGGCGGGAAGCGGCGTCCAGAGGCGCGGCGGCCTCGGCCTGCAGGCGCTGGGCCGCCGGGGTCGGGGGCCGCGCGCCCGCGCCGCGCTCGTCGCCGTCGTCGTCGTCGTCCCCGCTGGAGAGCGAGCGGGCGCGGGCCGGGCCGCGCCTCCCCCGGGCCCGCAGCGCGCGGCTCAGCAGGCGGTCGGGGGCGCGCAGGAGGCGGCGGCGGCGGGGCCTCGGGGCGGGCGCGTCCCGGGGCGCGCGGGGGGCGGCGCGCGGGGCCTGCGGGGGCGCGTCTGCCGCGGCTGGGCGGTCGGCGCGGGCCGGGGGGCGCGGCGCGGCGTCCCCGAGGAAGAGCGACTCCTTGCGGCGCGTGTGCGGGCTCTCGAGCAGCGCGCAGAAGCCGTAGGCGGTGCGCGCGCGGGGCAGGTGCGGCAGCGACAGCGCCGCCTGCGAGCGCGGGTCCCAGTCTGTGCGGCTCGCACCCTGGTCCATGGCGGCCTCTTCGCCCCGAGAGCTCCGGCGGGCGGCCAAGGCCAAGCGGGGCGCCAACCGCGGCGGGATGCAGAACTCGGGGATGCGGTCCGGGGTGAGCACGTTGGTGCACGCGGCGGGAGAGCGGGCCCGGGAGCGGCGGGCGCGACTCCTGAGGATCCGGTCCCGGCTCCACAGGAGCCGCTCCAGACACCACATCTGAGGCCGGTGCGGGAGAGGGAACCCTCGGCCGGAGACAGCCTGCCTGCAACACACAGATGCACGCGGCCGTCAGCGAGCCCCGCAGAGCTCGCTCCTTTCTATTTCGCTTGTCTCCCTCGGACAGGGCCAGCTGCAACTCACTATTGCAAACTGTTGTTCAGTCGTTGAACATTGTTTTTCTCCTGTCCTGTCTCAGTTTCGCTGTCGCGTGCACTTCGGGACGTGTAGCTTCGTGCTCCACCTGCCTGCGCTGACCTAAAGCACAGATTCTGAGTGCTGGCTTCTAATTTTGATCGCCCTGTAATTGGTGCCAAGAGGCGCTTGGTTTTGTGCGTTCGTCCTCTGAGTCTGTAAGGAACGCTTGCACGCCAGCCCCCTAGCGAGAATTAAAATGTTCTTTTATCTCCTCCAGGGAAGTTGGCTTGTTCTCCCTTTTTACACTCAGAAAGCCTCCAAGAGCCCTCCTCCTTCCCTGGGAACTGAGCTCGCCGCTGGGCTCCCTCTTGTGCCCGAGGTTACCTTGTAAACTGCTTCTCCAAACAATGCCAGATGACTTCGGCCGGTTCTGCCTGGGTTGCCCTCCGGGAGAGGCACGCAGCTTCGCGGAAATTCAAAGCGCGCGCCGCACAGGTTCAGCACCTGTGTCCGGGACAGCTGGCCTCAGCTTTTATACCAGCTGGCGTTAGCGGCGCTGCCTGGTAACCTGACGCCAGGCCCGGCCCTGTCCCTCTGCCACGTCGCGGGTTTTGCAGGGCACACTCCGGAACCTGTTCGCCCTCCTGCTTTGGGTGAAGGTATACTCCCAAACCCTGAGTTTGTTTGTTTCCTGTCGTGCTAAAGAGGATTAAGCTGACTATAATCAAAACACCAAAGGAAGCTGAATGCGCGGAAGTACTCTGCTCCCACCTTGGAAAAGAAGACAAAAATAGGGTTTGTTTTACTGTTGCTTATGCCCTCCCGAAATCCTGTCTTCCCGGTGCCCAGCTTTTTAAGTTGTCTGCTTGCTTTCTGGTTTTCAGTTTTTATTTTAGATGGGCTTTGTTGAATTTAAATCACTCTGGGCTAGAAGGAATTTTATGGAGTGCTGGAAATTTTCCATATCTTGGCCTGGGTGGGTGAAGTGGGTGTAACCATATATAAAGTAATCATCTAATGTACACTTAAGATAAGGGCCCTTAATTGTATGTTATACTTCAATTAAAAAAAAAGTAACCTACTTCTTGAGCCATGTGTGATTTTTGCTTAGGAAAATATGATCCTCCATACAACTGGGCTGTTGGAATCATCCCTGCAGGCACTATAACCATGTCTAGCTCACCAGAGACCTTTATCTTCCATTTGAAAACTAACTTGGGTTCATTCCGTAAAAGGGTTGCTTCCACCTAGCTCAGGCAGATAGAGAGGTGAGGCGTTTTGTTCAGGGCCTGGTATACGATATTTCTAACATGTTACCTTGCATATTGCTCCTTTAAATAATGTTGAATGAATTAAACTGCATTCATGCAAAGGTGTCTTCGGAATAGGGCGTGTGTATTTTATTTTCAGAGCACACAGTTGCTGTCCTAGATGATTTATATAGTCTCTGGAATAGTCATAGACACCCTGTGAATTCTGATGGTCCTTGTCTTATAGATGCAAAACTGAGTTTCAGAGGTCAAATAACTTACCCATGGTCACCAACTGATGAGAGAGGGTGGCGATAATACCCACTAATGGCTAGTGAACATTTTGGGGATTAAATTCAGAAACTTGTAATGATGTAAAATATGGAATATGGCACATGCTAAATATGTAGGATCAGCGGTTATTATTACTGATAAAGACAGTAGGAATATTGCATAATGGTTGAGAAAGTTGGGTCTGAACTCATAGCTGATTTTAATTCCAGAGTGGTAGCTCAGTGCAAGTGAGTTATGTAACCTTTCTGAGCTTCCCTATCAAATGTAGAAACGCTAATAGTGTTTACCTACAGTGTTGTCATGCTATAAAATATGATGCATGTGAACTGTTCAGCATAGAGCTTGACATGTGCATGTCAGATATTTATTATTACAGGAGAAAACAAATGCAGATGTTTGTTCATTCATTCATTCATTCATTCAAGGCAGTATGTATTGAGTACTCGCTGGGTCCCTGCCACCACGCTTGGCGGGTAGGTTCAGGCTGTCCCAGTCCGTATCAGTTATGTTCATGGGTCAGAAGAATTAAATAATGAAGATGAAATATTGGAATTCTATCTTCTGAGACAGAAGAGCCTTTTGAACACCACTTACGCATTTAGCTTGAGAGGTAAGATTGAAAGGCCCCTGGGTTTATTCTAGGGCCAGTTCTTTTCTGTCTTCATACCACCTTTATTCCTGGTGCAGATTCTTGTGCCGAAGCCAAATCTATGGAAGGATAGTTACCAAAGTACACACGTGAAGGCCAGGAGCATCTGCTCTAACTCAGCCTTTCTTTAGAAACAAGGTGTTGTCAGCCCTGTGAGAGCACAGAGAACCTCTGGTTAAAATGATGATGAGCACAGTCTGAGAAGCTGGCTGAGACAGCGTTAATCAGGGTCATTGATCTGTTGCAGCTTAAGTTGTAAAATGCGGGTAGGACTGTCTACCACAGAAGAGGTAAGACTGCTGCAAAGATTAAAACGACACCTACGAAGATGGTTGGCAGGCACCAAGCCCTCACTAACAGCTGTTCTTATGTTGTTGTTGTTATGCATGTTTCCTTGGGCTGGAATTAGCTGATTCACACAGATTCCTTTAAAACATTTCTCTGCATAACCAAACAAAGCTTTGGTGTGTGTTTTAAATTAATGATTCATCATCTTGAGTTACACCCTAGAAGCATTTCCTGTGCAACACTTCTTGAAATCAGCAGAGATGTGCCCTCGAGCGCCTGGGGCCCTGTGACCATGTTAAGCCTTATTTTTACTTAATTTGGAAGCATGAGCCAGCCAGGACTTGGGAGGGCAGTGTGACAGGGTCAGCTTTGGGGCCTGGAACACACAGACTTACTCCGAGGAATACTGTGGTCATCCTGATCTCACAGTGGTAACCATAGGAACATCCAGTCATGGAGCTGGAAATTAATTCTATGATGCGAACATAAACAGATTACTTGTCGCTGAGGCTGGACACGCTCGCAGAGTGAAAGGAAACTGAACATTTAAAGCAGAATTGCAGGGCGGGGGGAGGCTAGGGAGAGAATAGGTGAAGAGAACAGCGTGAGATGCGTAAGTTCTGCTGGTCTGTGGCACAGTTGAGTGAGTGTAGTTAGCAATGATGCACTGTAGATTTCAAAATACCTAGAAGAGGAGATTTTGTACTCACCATAAAGAAGTGATAAAAGAGTATAAGGTGATCAATATGCTAATTTTCCTGCTTAGATCATTATACATGAATCAAAACATTACATTGTACTTCACGGAATGTACAGTTAGGACATGTCAATTAAAGGTAAATAATTTTAAAAAGTAGACTCATAAAAATGATGGATACCAAGGAAAGCAAGAGGAGAGCTTAAAACCAACCAAAGATTGGTTTTCTGACCCGTGCATCTTACCTGATCTGATAGAATGTGGGGTGCTAGAAATAACACAGGCCAAGGAGTCAGGACATAAGGGTTTTACTTCTGACGATCACTGACTTGTGGGGCGCTGGACAAGTCCCTTAGTTCTCTTGTGGTGCTTTGTGTCTCCAGCTGTTTGGGAAGGGGTTGGATTAATCACATGGTCTTTTTTTTTTTTTTTTTTTTTTTTTTTTTTTTTTGAGGCAGGGTCTCGCTATGCAGTTCAGGCTGGCCTCGAGCTCACTTTGTAGCCCAGGGTGGCCTCAAACTTGCAATGATCTTCCTGCCTCAGCCTCCGGAGTGCTGGGATTACAGGCATGTGCCACCATGCCGGGCTCAATCAGATGATCTTTAAGTTTCCCTTTGGTGTTAATTGTGCCTCCTCCCAGCTCACCTTCCTGAATTTTCACAGCTAGTGGTGCAGTGGTTTATGCTCCGGCTTTTTCAGCCTCTTTCTTTGTTCCCAAATCCTTCTTGCTTTTCTCCAAAAACTCTTGGGTTGGGTGTTGAGGTGTGAGCATCAGGGGTTTAAAATTAGAGTTAAAAAAAAGTAAAGAGTTAATTTTTAAAAATGTTGCCTAAATTTGACTTGCGTTTCACAGAAATATTTTGCTCATTTTTATACATCAGTCCTCAATTGTAGTTTGGTTTTGTAATTGCTTTTGTTGTCCTTATTGCCAATAAGCCAGAATAAAGGTAAGAATTACAATTACGAGGATGTGTGTTTTCTTCAGTGCATCTCTGTATGCAACTTCTGGTAAAGGGCTGTATTTGAGGGATACTGGTGGTGTTTCTTGACTTTAGCTATGGTGGTTTTAAGTAGAGAATGTACATTTCTGACTTCTTAAAAATACGGATTTGGGGCATTACCATGAGTTTGAGGCCTATAGCAATTTTTCAAAGCAAGTTGAAAACGGAAGATAGTAAAATGTTTTCATTATTATAGGATACCATTATTTGTGGTAAAAAAAGTTGGAGCTGAAGTTTCCACCTTCAGGTTTTTTATTCCGGCATTATCTCTTCAAAATAAGATCTCTGCGAATTACTAATAGCCCAGTGGTGATTAAACTTTGTAACTGTTGACAGAGAAAATGGTGCCAGTGCTCAGGGAAGTAAAGTGACGTAATACATGCTGTGGCATTTTAAGTAAATCACTTAATGTGGGTGGCCGCCACCGTTCATTTTTCTACAACGCGCAGACATACCACTGCCTGACTTACTTATCTCACCAGTGGTGACAGTTACTGTGGGAGGGGTAACCTGGCTTGCTCTCAGGCGGGAGGTTGCTGGAGCACACTGCTGGGTGTGTCTGAGGTGTGGCCTCTGGGTCTGTCTCTCATCCCCTCCTCCTCTCTGGCACTGTGCCCCTGCTCTGCTTACCAGCTGCCAGGAACTTAATAGCTTCGCTCCACGAAGCTCTTTTGCCATGATGTTCTTTGGAAACAGATGATCATGACCTGAAGCCCCGAAAAATAGGAGTCAAGTTCGGCCTGTCTTCCTTGAAGCTGTGGGTGTTGAATACTGTGTCCAGCTATAGGACAGCTGATTAATACACAAACCTTTTGTGAGGGTTGTATGAAAACGCCTACCTGGGCATAAAGGACATGGGAGTTTATGAGGTGTAACTAAAATGTGATAAAATGCAGCGAACATAGGAGAGCACGCTTACACATTACTCTTTCAAGATTTTATATAGAAGCGTGAGAAGTGAATATGCAAGGTGTTATTATTACCACTTGCTTCTCTGGTTAGGTAGTACCCTCTGCTCCGCTCACCTGACCTTGCTGTGCTGCCTGTGACATCTTTTTTGTCATCACACACTTTGTTCGTGTATCCTCGTATTGGTTTCTTTCATTTCCAGGGTGCGTATCTTGCCTCAGCTGGAACGTGCATTACTTCTTTACATTTGTCTTCGTGCATAGTCGGTGTGCGTGTACCCGGGGAGGATCCTTGGGGGTATAACTAGCGGGAACTCGGGGACAAATTCAAGGTGTTCTGTACAACGGAAGTTACTATTGTTCAGCAGGCGACGAAGCTGAGGTCACTTGTCTTTGGGGAAGTCAGATGCATGAAGGGTGGATGGGAGAAAAGAAAGACTGGAGGTTAGGAGGCCTGTTGGGGGCAATTGCACGGTCCACGGGAGTTTAGGAACTTAGGAACTATGGCAAAAGCAAACTTGATGGGGTTGGTTACAAATTGTGCATGGTGAGAGACAGAAGCCCCAAGTGCCTCCCAGGCAGTCTGTGACAGCAAGGAAAAGCAAATGATTTATTTTCTGCGGCAGGAGTGGAAGATAAGACAGTATTGGGTAATCAAATGGTTAAAGATTTATTTTTTGCGGCAGGAGTGGAAAGTAGAGAATATTGGGTAATATTCTTTCTTTGCGCTTTCCTCTGTACAAAGTACTAACTGTGGCTGTTTTTACTTTTTCTTTCTTTCTTGTCTTTTTGAGACAGGGTCTCGGTATGCAGTTTAGGCTGGTCTTGAGCTCACTTTGTAGCCCAGGCTGGACTCGAACTCGCAACGATCCTCCTGCCTCAGCCTCCCGAGTGCCGGGATTACAGACATGCACCACCATGCTCGGCTACTTTTTCTTATTTTTAAAGGACTTGGCATTTAGGAAATGCTTCTTTTGCATCCTTTACAAACTTACGTTAAGAGCGGTATGTATATAGTCCTTCAGCGATTACATCTATCTTGCAGCAAAGCATTCAACAGATGCTTGTGACTGAAAGTACTCAGCACGTCTGTTTTCTGTCTACTGGATTCCAACAGCTTTTACAGAGAACTGGTTTATCGGCGGTTTACTCTCTACAGAGAACTGGTTTACCAGCGGGCAGTTAAATTTCACTAGGCTGAAAGCCTTTACAGTACAAATTTCATTCCCGTCTTGCAGTCGTGGCACAGCTGAGCCCGTTCAAAGACAGCAAGCGAGGAAGGGCTCTGTGAATTCTGACCCGAAGTCACACAAGGAGGAAAAGGAAGCGTTCGGTTTGGATCGTTGCTCCGTCGGGAGGCGGACTGCTACGAAGCGGGTGATGAATGAAGGAAGAGTGAATCGCAGCGCGGGAGGGAAGGGGTTTCCAGCCCAGCGCACAGGCAGGTCCCACTTTCTTTGCCATCTCGACGCGCGTTTGTCCCCGTCGCGCTTTCCAATCACGAAAGACCGTCTCCACGGAGGAAGAGGCAGCGGAAAGCCCGCGCTCCCCGCCTGCTTAAGGCTCCTCTCGCGCCGGGACTCTGCCCCACGCACCAGCCCCGCGCGCGCACGCACGGCCCACGCTCCGGCGGCGGCGCGCTTGCGCGGACGGGTCACGCGGCGCGCGGGGTGGGCGGGGCGCCGCTGCAGGGGCCGGGTGCTCGCCTGGGTCGCTGCCCTCCCCCGTTCCGGCTCCGCCTTCTCCGCCGCGGCCCCGCCATGGTGCTGGAGTCGGTGGTCGCGGACCTGCTGAACCGCTTCCTGGGCGACTACGTGGAGAACCTCGACAAGTCGCAGCTGAAGCTGGGCATCTGGGGCGGTACGCGCGGGCGGCGGCGCGGGCCGCGGGATTGGCGGTCTGGGCCGGGGCCTCGGCGGGACCCTGGGTCGCTCCCGCCGCCCGCGAGCCGCACCCGGAAGGGGTCGGGACCGCGGCGCGCAGCGGCCTCTGGGTGGCGGGGGCGGGCGGGGAGCGACTTGCAGACCCGCTGTGACCCGCAGACCCGCTGACCGCCGGGCAGGGACGTCCTCGCTCGGCGCCGGGGGCGCTGGCAGTAGGGAGGAACGGGAGACCCGAGCCGCATCGCCCTTGACTGGGCGTGCGCCGCCGGGAGCGTCCGCCGCCTGCCCCCGGGGACGAGCGTGCACGCGGACCTTCCGAGCAGTGACTGCAGCGAGCCTCCGGGAGCTTGTCAGGGCCGGGGGTGTGGCGCGCCTGAGGCCCCGGGTTCCGGGCGGAGCCGCCCAGAAAAGAGCCTCACTGGCATAATTTTGTGGGGAATACTTTTCCGTTCTGTGGAAGATGCGGGAATTTTGTTAACTTTAGTGGGGAAGCCAGATCGCTGCGCAAATGGATGGCGCTGCTATTAAGTCAGTGAAGGAATAGTTACGGACCTGCTCTGAAAGGGAAGTGGCCCACGAAGGTAGCTGTTGAGCATGTGCAGTGTGGTGAGGGCGAACCAAGATGTGGTGGCCCAAGTAGAACATAAACACCGATGTGGAGTATGAGCACTTTCCATAATGAATGACTATATTTGACTATATTGGACTAAATGAGATATTACTAAATTTTATTTCCGTTTCTTTTTACCTTTTTGTTTTTCTCCCCCACCTCATTTTTCTTTTTTTTGGTGGGACAGGGTTTCGCTCTGTAGTGCAGCTGGCCTTGAACTCACTTGTGTAGCCCAGGCTGGCTTCGAATTCCCGGCGATCCTCCTGCCTCAGCTACTCAAGTGCTGCGTTTACGGGCGTGCATCGCCACTCGCAGCTTTTCTTTCTTCAAACCTGGCCTTTAAAATTTATAATTATATGTGTGGACCATATATTTATATCGGGTAAAGCTGTTATAGAACCAGGAGAACTACCCTGGATTGTGGAGGAGCCTGTTTTTTATAGGTTACTGATCATCTGATTGCTTTATTGTGCTGTGTCCGTAAGTACGTATTTGTTTACCCCTCCTTCAAACATCATGATGAAGGGGAAGAAAAGTGTTTCGTGCCTCTTGCAGAGATGTCTTTTTCAGGGTGCTGGCATTAATACCAGTTGTTCCTTGTAGGTTGTCAGCGTTTGAAATTTTAAAAAGCACTGAGTGAGCAAGTAAGAGCTGGAAAGCCCTCCGTTCTGGGCCTACTGTGCTGTGTTGGCCGAGGCAGAATCTTACTAGGCCTCAGTCTATTCTTCACGCCTCGCAGCAAAAGCATTTTATATTCTGAAGAGTTTAAATCATAGTTGACAATAAGATCTTTCCCTGTAACTAGTACCCAGATTGTAATGGGCTAATACTGCACTGTATTTACATCTGACTTTTTAAAAAAATGTCCATAAGTAGTTGAAGGTTTTCCACCACCAAATCTCTCTCTCTTTAAGGGTTGTACGAGATCCTATCTGATGCTGCTGCTAGTGTCCGCTTCTGTGATTCTAAGAGTAAACGTTTCTACTGATATTCGAGGATGTAGTCCGAAGATTTTGGACTTTTTCACAACTGAAATTAAAAGGCCATAATTTTATTTCACCCAACCCCTCATCTTTTCTGTTTTGGTGAAATTTAGGAATGGAGAGTTGATTGTCTCCCCTCCAGTTTTTTGTGTTTATTTCTTGTTGCTGGGGATTAAGCCCCAGGGCCTTGTGCACACACACCAGATGGTGCTCTGTACACCCACACCTGGTACTGTTTTGTTTTTTAGAATAAAGTATTCTGCCAGGCGCCTGCATGAACTGTATAATAGGCTTGAAGAGTACTTTTTCTTTCACAGGTTGTGTCGAGTGAATGTCCACTTGAATGTTCCTTCAGCTTTATCAGTCCACATCTCTGATTTTATAGTTTTGCTTCCTAATGTGTGGTTACTACAAAGAAAGCTAGAAGTTGGGCACTTTGATTTACAGTTAGTGTTCAATGTATTGTCTTTATAACACCAGTTTTCCTTAGACTAGAAAGCAGAATATCTGAGTTGATTATTTCTGTTTTTAGAAAATCTTGCTAAAGAAATTTGTGCTGGCTAGAGATATAGCTCAGCGGCACAAGCGCCTGCCTGGCAAGTGAAAGGTCCTGAGTTCAATTCCTGGTACAAAAAAACAAACAAAACAAAAACCACCCAAGAAATTTGTCCTAAACATTTTGGCATACACAAATGGGAGTATTAATTTAATGAAGTAGCTGGTATTTATGACATTGAGCTATTGACAAGTTGCAAAGATTGAAAATTTTATATGGTCGTAATAGAAAACTTTGCATTAGCAGCTTAGGTTTACGTGTTCACAGCACTAGGTTTTTCAGATTTTTTCTTGTTGACTTTACAAGTCTACCAGAAGGAAGGAATTCACATACCTGATCTTACAATTGTTTGGAAATAACTATGTTGCTACTTCTTAATGGTAGTATTTGACTAGCTTAAGGCAGTTTTTTCAATGAGCGAGTCACTTTGGTCCCTAGTGCCATGAAGAGTTATACAGCCTCATGTGTTGGTTGAGAAACCATGGTCTAACGAGATTACTAAAATTTGTCTCCTGCATGTATAGGAGATGTACAGGGCGCTGCACATTTTGGGAAGGACTTGAAAGAGGACAGATATCTTTAAAAAAAGGGACTGAAAGTTATCATGTAGCATAATTTTTGGATGATCTCAGGGAGTAATTTGAAGTTTCTGAATACTGTGTTTACATGATTTAAAGAGAGTTGTATGTGAATTTGTTGATATATAGGCACTCAATGAAATTGATAATAAATAAAAAATTTAATAAAAATAAATTTAAATTTTAATAAATCATAATAAAAGGGTTGGGGGAATTACTGGAATGTCAGGAATCAGAATGTGTGCTATGGGTATTGCTTTAGAATTACAGAAACAGCCCCCACAAACAAAACCCAACAAATAACTGAAGTTACTGGGTTTTTTTGGGTTTTATGCTGAAGTTTTTATTAATATCAGGTAATTCTTACATATTTTTAAATGGGTTTAGGCAGAATGCCTTTTTAAACATTGCTGTTGTAGAAATATGAGGCCCTAATTATTTGCTAGTTGTAGGACCCTGGGCAAAACATTTTAATTCTCTTAATTCTCAGTTTCCTAATCTGTAAAGTGGGTATGGTCCATAAATGACGGGAAAATCTGTTGTGATTGTTAGTACTGACAGGAATAGTGATGATAAACCCGAATGAGTGATGGAAAATAGCTTGTGTTTTATTTATTTTCATAAGTGTGTTTCTTTTAAATGCAGACCTGTGGTAGAAGGTAAAGCTGACAGATGTCTATAGACACTTCTCATTTTCCAAATGAGTATCTTAAAAAGCCCAATTGCGTTTGCATTTACACTTCTGCCCGCTTGTGTGAAGCTTCTGAGAAATTCTTGATGGACACGTGCTGCCGGTGCAGATAGGTTTTGTTCCCCACAACCTGGCATCAGGAGATAAATTGCACAGCCCTGAGCATTCTGGAGTGCTTCCAGGCTGTAACTGTTTTATGGGTGGCATGTATTTGGAAAGTATGTTGAAACCCAGGTCTTTTGCAATGTAGGTACTGGCATAGAGTCTTTGCCAATTTGATTTTCACAGTGATTTAGTGTGAAGGAGTAGGAACATCCTTTGGTGAGACCTTCGGTTCTCAACTTGGATCAGATGAGTGGAATTGGCCGTGAAATACTGGTTGGAGGGGCGGCAGGGGTGGCCAGAAACAGGAACAAGTGAGGGTACACTCAGTTGCTGTGCACACCAGTCTGCACCGTGGTATTTGTTGTTCTTTCCTTCACTTGACCCCCTCTTGCTTGTCAGTACCCGCACAGCACTAGTGGCGAACCTGATGTGTGCCTGGGTTCGCCACCACTGCCGCATTGTTCTCTTTTTTGAAATCCTTGGGGTCAGAACTCTTTTGGAGTTTGGAGATTTTTTTAAAAGATTTTTTTTTTGGAAAATGTATATATTACAAAGATATTTCTTGGGGGTAGAGTCCAAGTCTAAACAGTGTTCATTTATATTTTGTATATACCTTATACATCTTACGCATACAGCCTGAGTGCTATTGTATACAGATTTTTAGTGTAAGTGTATTTTGACCACGTCGCTTCACGTGGCGGTAGTCAGCATGCAAAGCTTTGGGATTTTACAGCCTTTTGGACTTTGCGTTAGGGACGCTGCCCGCTGTGTTGGGGCAGAGCAGCTCTGGGAAGGGGAACGCGCTTGAAGCAGCGCCAGGAGTGAGGGAGCCCAGGCTCTGACCCTAACTGTGGTGCTGCCGCGTTGTGTGGCTTTGGGCAAGTCACCGAGCAGGGGCCGTTTGTGTCTTTTTTTTTTTTTTTTTTTGGTCTTTTTGAGACAGGGTCTCACTATGCAGTCCAGGCTGGCCTTGAGCTGACTTTGTAGCCCAGGCTGGTCTCGAACTCTGCGGTGACCCTCCTGCCTCAGCCTCCTGAGTGCTGGGATTACAGGGGTGCGCCACCGAGCCCGCCTGCCTGCCGTTTGTGTCTTATCTGTAAATCAGAGGGTTGGGCCCGGCCTTCTCTTCCCTCACTGGAACAAACCTGGAGCAGCCCAGCCCCTCCTGGGGTGAGCAGTACTGTGCCTTCCTCTGCTGCATGGTGAGAGTGGGCAGACAAGGCCGCTGTACCGTGTGTTCTCGCTTACTGCTGGGGAGTTGCACTGAGAACTGCAAGTCCAAATCTGTTATATTGCATTGTCTTACAGGGAGCTGTAGGGCCAGGTGGGAATGAAAGTAAAATAAGATCTTTTGTTTTTCTTCCCTCAATGCATTAAAAAAAAAAATCTCAGTACCCAGATGTTTTAAAGCCTGTTGAGAAGTCCTGTTCTCCAGGCCAACACCTGGTGTAATGGAGGGAAAAATTTCCTATGCGCTCGTCCTGTAGTGTATAAAATAAACCACAGAAAGTTCCTGCTGGAGTGTAATATACAGTGCCAGGTAAGCCGTGCTTAAAGGCTTAAATTGGAGATACCTTGTACATACTTAAGTAGCTTTATTAATTACAAAATGAGTCAGTCCTTTGTGACGATCCTGCTAGGAAGTGAGAGTGCTACTCACCGTCATAAGATCCCTGCGGCCCCTGGCAAGGGAGAAAGTTCAGGGGAGTTCATTGGTGACTGTGCAGCTTTTGACCCTTCTTTGCCAGAACTTCCCCTTCCAGTGCGGGCTTTTCTTCCCTCTTCCCTTTGCTGCTCCCAGCAGTCCCTGTGATCTATCGAAAGCAGTGTCCCTCGGTTAACGAGGAGTGAGTAGCTAGGCTCATTTGAAATTTGTTCATGAATTGCTACAGTATTTTCTTTATATTTCCTAAAACATGTCCTTAAAATAATTTGATTCTTTTAAATAATTTACCCATTTTGTTATACTTTCAAAGATGTCACAGATATATAAAAGAAATCTTAAAAAGTAAGTATGTAGCACTGTGTGTTCTTTTTTTCACTGTTTTACAGTATGAAAAGTTAATTTCTGGCATTAGGGTTTGATGTTTTTAGGTAGTGGTTGCTTTTGGTTTTTAATCACAGTTTTTGATGAATGTCTCCTTTTCTATGAAGAACGTTGAGCAAGGAGTCAGAAGACATAGTTTCTATTCTTAATGCTACCATAAAAATATTGGATAACCTTGGATCAACCGCCTCATGTCCTTATACTTTATTTTGTTCAAGTATAAATAATGAGGGAGGATTAGATTTAAAGATCTATATGGTTTGGAATAGTTCTAAAATGTAGCTTGGGAATTTCTGTCTTTTTTTTTTAGACAAAAGTAGATTTTTAAAGGTACGAGCCTTTTTTCCTGCAGGTGTGTTCTGCCAGCAGCCTTGTCCTTCCTTCCGCGCAGCTGCTGACAGTGTCCCTTGGCTGTGTGCTGCCTGTACTTGGCCCTGCTGTGCTAACTGTAATTACCCTTTCTGTTTTTGGATTTTCTCCATAGCTCCTAAAACACAGAGAATGAAAGTAGGTCTCCCAAGTACACAGGCCTCTCCATCTCCTGAGTCTGCTCTTGTGTGGTATTTTTTTCCCCTCAAAGGAAGTAGATTTACCTTGTGAATTAAAGTCTTGCACTGCACCCAGCTCTGATGGTGTAAGATGTGATGAATGTTGGCTCTGCCACTTACAGCTTGCTTTGGTATTTTTAGGCCAATCCGTTAACCTCACATTAAACCTCGGTATATCTGTGTTCTTTCTGAGAGTGTCCTTCTGCCTACAGCGCTGTGAGGATCCAGTGATGTCATAGATCTGAAAGTATTTTCTAAAAATCAAAGTTTATATCTGTAATGGAGTTGTTCCTACTCCAGAATGGTATGTGTTCTAAATTGATGACCTCAGTATCTGTGGCGTTCCTGCTATGCGGAGTCAAGAGTTCATAGTTAGGTTGGGGGTTTATATAAAGTGTTAAATATCATGAAGAAGGTGCCTGCCACGTAAACTTCAGTGAAAGTTTGCGGAGGTGGTTTCAGGATGGAGATATTTAACCTCAGTATTGTAATTGTTATATTTTGTAGATCATTATATATTTTAAAAGCAGTTCTTATACTTAAGTAGGCTTGTTCCATATTATCCCATTGCCATTTGAGATTTGTTCACAGATAGACTAATTTAGTTGTTTTTCTGTAATGGGGCACTAGTTTTTAAAGATGACTGTAGTGCTTGGTGCCTTTTGCCAATTTTAATGGATTTAGTTCTGTTTCTATCTTCTGGTTTGTGAGTGAAGATTATTAGATATATTTGGATTGAAGATTTATCCTTTTAGGTGCTATTTACAATTTCCAACCTTGGCTTTGAAATTTTATGTGTAGGTACATGGCCTGTGTGCACAGCACTCAGTCTGTTTAGGAGACTCCTGCCGTCTCCGGAGGGCCGACCACACCTGCTGCTCCAGGCGTGCAAGTCCTTTCACCCCTTAGCTGGCCCTGTTCATGTGCAAGCTGCTGTGGCTGCTCCCTTCTCTTTGTGTGAGGGCTCATGGCTCCTCCCCTAGTGCAAATAATTTACAGAATGATGTTGTTATAGTTATGGTTTGCTAAATAACATTCACAGGTTTTTCAGAGCAGAAGTATGCATTAACTTGTTAGATTCTGGATAGCAGAAATAGATATTTCTGTTACTTTTGTGTCTGCGGGTAGGACAGAAGATACAGGAGGAAATGATATAAAACATATTGAGGTCATATTGACATTAGGGTTTATTTTTATTTCCCCATTTCCCTTATAATTTGTATGGTAAGTTGATAAAATATCTGATTATCCAAGTAAAAAGTACTGAAAAACAACAATGAAAAAGCCAGCCTTAATCCTACCACCCAGTTATACTCTCTTACGAACTTTTTGCCAATCTTTCTAAATACACTTTAACTTTGTTGGGTGTATGGTGGTGTTTCAGTGTTTCATAACCTAAATGCCACCTGTTACTTCATCAAAGAGCCAAAACTTACTGCAATAGAAACAGCCTTCATTTTATAAGGGCATTTTTTTTTTACTACTTATTATGTTAGTGCCTTAGCAGTTGTCACAAACGTCACCTCTGATCCGGATGCCGTACTAGCACTCCTGGCGATGCTTGACCCTGGGTAGAACCTCGTGGGCAGGTGTGATGGTCTCCATGTGCACCTCAGATATTATCAGTTTGAATGGCTTCAGTTATGTGTTAGAACTATGCACATCCCTTCTGTTGGTTTGAATAGAGTTCCTAGTTGTGTTTAGTATGACTTAAGGATTTTTTTTTCCCAACTGCCAAGCACATGCCAGTCTTTTGCGGTCACTTTACTAGTCCTAAATTTGTGCATTGATGACAGCCTGTCAGTTGTGACTCCGGAATCACTCTACTGTGGCTCCAGGTCTTTGACTCTGAAGTTACTGCTTCATTTTAAGTTTTAATTTCTCCATTGTGTTATAGGTGCTGACCTGTTGCCTGTGTTCTTTCCTTTCTCTTCTATTCTAAAACTAGCATTTTCTGCCCATTTGTGATGTTTCTTACCTCCTTTTGTTTTACAGTAGCTTTCAACAGTTTATCTTTGGAAATTTGAAAGCTACATATACCAGGAAAATGTATTACAGAGAAGCGAGCTTTATGGTATATTGTCTTTTTGTTTACCTGTGCTATGCATACATCATTGTGTGCAGTATGATTTTGAAGTTGGATCAATCTGGGCATTTGTTAATCTTTTTAAAAAAATTCTACGCATATTTTCTTATGTTTTTCTACTTTTTTTTGCTCTATAGTATAGATGCTTCATTACTGACAGTTCTGTTTTCAAGTAGACCCTTGGCCATGTGTTTTAGCTTTTAACTTTGTATTCGTAGAGTTTGGTCTGAATTTTGATAGGTTACAATAGTTGTTTTATTAATGTCATTTTTTTTCTCTCTCTCTTTAAAGGCAATGTGGCTTTAGATAATCTACAGATAAAAGAAAATGCTCTGGTAAGTCTTTTTTAAAACTATGCTAATGACTCAGTTAATTGGGTTATTGGGCATCTGGTACCAGGTACCAGATAAAGTGATTGAATCACTTTATTTAACGACTTAATGATTTTCCATTGGGAACCTCAGTTTAAAAATATAGAAAAAATTTTCCCTAATGATCAAAATAGTGTCTTTTGGAAAATGCAACGTTGCTTTATAATCTACATTTTTCTTACAGAAATACTTTTCTTCAGAATTATCTTTACACATTTTTCAGCTAAATAAGGGCTTGACTTTAACAACTATGTAATGAATAATTGTAGTCTAGCCTTATAATATGATAATAATAAGAAATAAAAATGAATTTGTTTACACTGGCTCCAGAAAATAATTTATGTCATTTACTGTGGAGCAAACAAAACAATCCTCCCACCTCTGTTTGATTTCTATCTAGCTTGTTGGGTTAAATCTGCATTTATGAAGTTGCTTCAGGTTTATTCCTCAAATTTTCAGATTCCTAATTTCTAGTTTATAATGTTTTTCTGCATTGGTTTAATCATCTTTAAAGCAGAATTAATTTATAGCAGTAAAATACCTGTGTGTTTTTGGCTTGAATAAGAAGAAAAGTGAGCTGGAAAATTGTAGATCTTCAATGTACTTAAATCATTTTTCCTGTGTTTGTAAGGCATGTAACAACTTTTAAATTTTATCCAGAAATTTAAGAGTTACTGTTCTATTGCTACAGATTGGAATAAAGCTTATTTTTCTCAGTTTATGACAATATTTTATAAGAATATAAGTAGAATTACAAGGATTGGTTAGATATTTAACATACTTAGAAAACAAATTGAACTCAGTTAATTGGAAGAATCTACCTTCTCTTTTAAAATTGTTTTATTCATTTACTAAATATTATGAGAGAATTGCTCAGTTACTGTTTTCAGCTAATGTATGTGAGATGACTATTCCTTTTCTTGTTCTGGCATTTCATGTAAACCATGTCCATCTCTTTAAGTTAATGGAGCTATATTTGATTTGACTTATTAAAATAAATTAATCAGTTTATTCACCTACATTTTTTAAACTATAAGCTCTTTAAATTTTTCTTATAGTTTCCTTGTAAATGTTTTGTGCAGTGTCAAAGTTTAGTAAAAGTTTTTTTTTTGGTACCAGGAATTTAACTCAGGACCTTGCGCTTGACAGGCAGGTGCTGTGCCACTAAGCTATATCCCTACCTCCCCTTTTAAGTCATAAGCCCTTTTCTGAATTACTCCAGTACAGAAAGTCTGTTCTTTATTTGCAAAAGTCTTTCTCTTTGCACTTTATTTCTGTATTTAAATCATGCTAGAGTAACTTTTAGGGGGCTTAATAATGTACGATGTCCTTTAATTTCTTTTTCCTGAAGAGTGAATTGGACGTTCCTTTTAAAGTCAAGGCTGGGCAAATCGGTGAGTACTTAATTTTTCATATGAATTATTCCTTTCTGTTTTTTATTTTTTGTATTACTTAATCTAAGAACTCTTTTTTCAGCTTGACCAAAAGTGTGAGAAATTTTTGGCTTGCATTAGAGCTTGTAGAGTTCTGAACTTAACATATATATATTATATATAATGTCTACCTGAATGTTTTGGCTAAAGGGTAGAATATTACTCTCTTAAGATGAAGGGACACTTAACCTGCATTTATGTTCTTCAGGCTTGGTTCCACTGAACACAGTACCTCTTCAGCTTGATAGCAGATACCCACATTTTGTGTACTTTTATTTGTGAAAGTAGTATAATCTGCAAACTCTATTAAATAACTTTAAATGTAGCTTATTTCCCTCATGTTTTGTTCAACCATTTTCACTTGCTATATTATGCAGCAGTGTGGTGTGGATGATATGTTTTGGTAAGTAAAAAGTCTTTCTCTCTGCAGCTAAATTCTTAATACTAAGACCATACACAGCTAAGCATATGTCTTTGCTCAAGAAAATTTTCAATAGGAAATTTAATCTACAAAGTTCTCCCAGCTAATCCACATCACCTAAGATACCTGCCTATCTCTCTGTACCTACTGTGGGTGCCTTACTCATACTATAAAATTTTTCCTTGTGCCATGTCATTCTTTTTTTTTTTTTTCATTTTCTTTTTGAGGCAGAATTTCTGTGCATTTCAGGCTGGCCTTGAGTTCACTCTGTAGCCCAGGCTAGCCTTAAAACTTGCGACAGTCCTCCTGCCTTACCTTCCTGAGTGCTGGGGTTATGGGTGTGCGCCACCACGCCGGGCCCTGCCATGTCCTTATGTGTCCCAGGAGTGTACCGCATTGCTTCTCCTCTTCGTTCTATTCAAGGCCTGAGAGGGCTTTGTCCTTCACTACTCCAGAGCCTTAGCAATTACTTACCTGTTTGGGTCCATTTTCTATCAGTTTTCTGTCTTGTTAATATAAAGAAACATTTTCATGTTTTTTTCATTGGAAACAAGAGATACTCCCTTATTTTGAAAGCATCTTGAGGACATGTGTCACCTTTTTTGTTTGTATGTTAAGTAGTGCTGACTATTGTTGTGGTCTTTAGCAATACTCAAGAAGTATTGTTGGGCTCTGCATGCTTGATTGAAATCCAGAGTGTAGAAGTTATAGCCGTTTACTCATCCTTTCACCTCTGAAATATTTAAATACACGTGCTATATCTAAAACTCCAATCAGTTGTGGGAGAGGCTAGGGTGAATATGGTATCTGCCTTCAAAGAAGTTACAGAGATCTGAAATCGGAACATAAGTTGAAATCGTGTTTCTAATATAGTGGATGAGTTATAGTTGACTTAAAGAAACTGCCATTCAAGTGTTCTTACGCTTGAATAGATTTGCTTTTTGGAGGAAGTTTTCTAATGGTTCAGAATTTGTTCTGTTTGATGTTCATGTGCCATGAGGACTTCATGCCTTTTCCAGGGTTGTGCATTGAGTATTGAGAGGGCCAGTACATATTAGGGTATAAAGCATATTTTATTTTTATTCTTTTTCTTGGTTGATAGAACATTTATATAAGTTACTACATTTCTGCTCAGGTTAAAATATTGCATGTAACTTGTAGAGTCAGTGTAGTTAAGTAAACTCAAATATGATTTGACTTTCTAAGAGCTAATCATATCTGTGAGTAAACTTGGGTTATCCTTGTACTTAAATTAAAAAAAATTCATATCTATGAAAGGAAGGATAATAGAACTAACTGAATTTCAGTACCTTCTTGAGAGATGAGAGCTAATGTGTTAGGAGAAACAGAGAAGAAAAGATTTAGGGGACAAGCAGTCCTTTCCTGGTATGGCATTTAGAAGGACATTTCCCAGTCTCACAGTCTTCTGGGAGGAAGGCAGTCAAATACATTTTGTTTCAAGATTATGAGGTAACTGCAAGTAGTACTTCATGTATACACAGTGTTATTTCATGCAGTAGTATTCATATAGTAGTAGTATATATCTATATATATCTACCTATATATACATATATCTGACACTCACTATAAAATTGTAAGATATGGAAGTGACCTAGAAGCATATTGATATCACCACCAGATCCCCTGACCTCAGAGCCATTTAGAAACTCAGCACATTTAAAGCTGGAGAGAAGTGGAGGGCTAGGGATATAGCTCAGTGGCATAAATGCCTGCCTGGCAAGCGCAAGGTCCTGAATTTGATTCCCAGTACCAAAAAAAAAAGGACACAGAGGAGGGAAATACCTGTCTTTCTGAGGACCTTCTGCCTGAGGTTCCTGAATAAGCTTGGGCCAGGGATATATCTCAGTGGTACAAGTGCCTGCCTGGCAAGTGTGGGGTCGTGAGTTTGATTCCCTGCAGAAAAAAAAAGAGAAATGGAGAAATAAGTTGAGTGCTTTAACTCCAGGATTAGATTCTCAGGGAATGCTGGCTTGCCTGTGTAGCTCCTTAGGTGACCAGGATAGCCTCCCTTACAGATACTGTTTTATTCCTTCTTAAGGTTAGTATATTTTTTATCAGTTCTTTGAACTTTGGATACTTTCAATTAAAAATGCCATTGATTCTTGTACTGTGGCTTAGCGTGAGTTGAAAGATTCTTTTCTCCTGAAAGTCTTGATCAGCAGCACTGAGAGAACTATAGATTTCATAATATCATTATTTTTTAAAAAATTATGAGGAATGGGGCTGGGGATACAGCTCAGTGCCATAAGCACCTGCCTGGCAAGTGCAAGGTCCTGAGTTCGATTCCTGGTACCAAAAATAAATTATGAGGAAGGAAGGTGTTTTAAGTTTGGAACATGGGAAACATCAGGAATAGCAAAGACTGGGCAGAATTGCTCTTAATGCTGTTGAGGGGAGATGGGGCCACTAGCTGCCTGGAGACCTGGACAGATGGTACCAGAGATGGGGAGAGGGTGAAGGAGGAGAAGGGAGAAAACACCAAGAGCAGGTTCTGTGCATTTCAAACTTTAGCTTGCTTCTCTCTCTTTGACCTTGCATACCTTTCCCCTATGGAATCCCAAATGGATTAATAGTGTTACGAACGTAACTCACCTATATTGTGAGTGGAAGTTTTTGTGGGCTCATCTCCTAAGGACCTGGACTTAATAACATTGTGTCTAAGAGAGAACAGCTATTCTGCTTCCCAGTGGCCTATAAGAACAAGTTGGGAATACAACTGGTCTGAGTTGAGTGACACTATTAACATATCCTAACACTGTTAATAAAAAGCTTACCTTGCCTTTTGAGCTGCCTCTCCTCATTGTGGCAGTCTGTCCCTTGGGACTCTTCCTTGTGCTGCTGCTTCAGCTCCTCGCAGATACGGTTTTACATTTGGCTGTGGAGACTTAGTTGGTGTGGGTGGATGAGCTTGGGCCCATCAGCTGAGTTTTGGGTGCTCACTGATGGGCTGAGTGGATGGAAGACGGTTTAACCTCTCTGAGACTGAGTTTCCTCTATTAAGAAATGGAAGTAATAGCTGCTTCATTTCTCTTACTGTTTTAGAATATTTAGTAAGAATTAGCAACATATTTGACAAATGTACAGCATAATGAGAATGTTTGCTTCTACTAGTAATATTATATGGACAAGAACTTTTAAATTCCATTGTTGGAATTTTTCTGAGTGATGTATTTACTGTATGCATTGAGAATTTTGATGATGCTTTCATGAAAAGATATTTGTCTTTTATTGAGCAGTGAAGTAAGGATTTAAGATTGAAACTGTGTTTCTTTAGGTAAATTAGCTTTGAAGATTCCTTGGAAAAACCTTTACAGAGAAGCAGTTGTTGCGACTCTAGAGGGATTATACCTGCTTGTTGTCCCTGGAGCAAGTATGTTGTTTTAAATTGTACCAGTTTGGTAACATCATAGTGATACTAAATTGTTGCCTGGGCTAAGTATTTAATATATTTAGTAAGATACAAAAATATAGCCATCTTTGTATATAAAATATCTTATTATAAAGAATAGTGTTTTAAATTTATTCTCTATGAGTAATTATTTTGCATCTAAACTTTCTGTTGAGATGCATTAGGCAGATTTATTATTAGGGAATGAAGTGAAATAAATTCTTAAAAGTGTACCAATGTGTTAATGTACGATTTCAAGATAAGAAAATTTATTTTTTATCCTGTTTTATTGCTTCTGATTTTAAGTGAATGTTCTTTCAAAAATTTGTGTCAACTGAGGTAAATTTTTAAGAAAATTATATTATTTTAATTTTAGTGAGTGTTTTTTGAAACCTTGTAGTTTAAATAATATCTTTATTTTTTTCACTTGGACAATGTGATAAGAAAAATTTGGATGTTTTAGGGTTCCAGGCAGAGGGGCTGGGGATTTAGCTCAGTGACACAGTGCCTGCCTGGCAAGTTCACAGTCCTGAGTTTGATTCTTGGTACCAAAAAATTTTTTTCCGAGCATAGTGCAAATATAATTTTCAGTTTTGTGTTTTGCTTATAAATTTTTACTATGTACATTATAGACCTTCAAGTATCAGTTATGCTATTATATATGCAGCATTGACCTGTCTTTTTTACTTCATATATGAAATTTTTGCTTCATAGTTTTTGTAATAATAGTGACAATTTTGAGAGGCTATAGTGTATTCCATTGTGGCCTGCCTCCTGTTTTATTGCCATTACAGTGACCAGTATAAATAGCCTTCTTGGGAGCTTTTTGTGTGTTCTTTTACATTATTTTCTTAGGATACGTCATCAGAAATGAGGTTTACTAGATAAAAAGGGTATATATTTTATGATGGTTGATACATATTCCTGAAGTAATTTTGAAAGCCTTTTTACTCATCTACATTGGTATCAGGTGGTATTAGATACTAAGTCACTCTTACAGTTACTGAAAATATTTTCTACTAAGAGGTAGTGTAACTGCCAGTATCCTTGGGCATTCCTGTCTTCCGTCTCTCTTTGTTATGTATCTGAACAACCTTTTTTCTCCTTTCCTTTTTTCATGTTTGTTTGTCTTTGTACTTGCCCCCATTCTTCCATGATTATGTTTTATAGATCAGTAGAAATCACTTACATTTAAATATTTGGAGGAACTAAAGAATGCAAAAGTGTTTTTGAACTTAAAAAATACATTGTTATACAGTTGTACTGAACTTTTCACACTTATTTATTGATTCTATTTCTTTTGTGTGATTAACTACATATTTTTAGGTATTAAGTATGATGCTGAGAAAGAAGAAAAATCCTTGCAGGATATTAAACAGAAAGAGCTTTCCCGAATTGAAGAAGCCCTTCAAAAAGCGGCAGACAAGGGTAAATGAGTTTATGTTTTAGACAGTTTAAATGTACCTGTGTTCTTAGGTGTATATAATGTTCTCTAAAGAGCATGCTTTCATAGGCCTTCTTAACTGTAGTTCCACAGAAGAAATCTTTTAAAATTGTACCTCAGGGTGCTGATGTGAATATTTAATGCTTCACACTTAGGTCAGGTTGCCTTTTCCTGTGATTGTTTCAGTTCACTGCTGGTTTGATTTTCTTACTTTGGTTAAATGTTTTTACTATGCTACCTCAGGAAATTTTCACATTCTGTAAGTTCCCACCGGCCTGTTTGTTTTGGCCAAACGTTAAGAGATTTTTTTTGGTATGCATTTTTATCTGCATATTTCTAACACAATGAGGCTAAACATATTACTGTAGTGAAATCATATTTAGAAAGACGTGCTGCTGTAGTTATAGTTTCTAGCTATTTCTCTTCATAGTGTGTAGGATATTATTTTATTTTTTGAGACAGAATCTTGCTGAGCCTTTTGGGCTGACCTTGTACTTGATTATGATCCTCCCACTTCAGCCTCTGTAGTGCTGGAGTTACAGGTATGCGCCACCACACGTGGACTATATAAGATACTTAAAAAAATTTTATTCAGGTTTCAGCATTTCAACATCTTCCTTTATTGTTTTCATCTAAACATAAATCAGGTGACTTACTGGTTGACAGTGAGTTTTGGTTTATTGAATAAGAAAAACAAGATTAAGATGAAAACAGTTGTCAATAGAGTAATGATTTGAAGGACTTTTCCAAACATCTGATTTCTTTTGTTCTAAGTCAAATCCTATCCCAGTTGTTGATGAGGGTATAAAAATAAATATTTTGCATAAATTTTATGTTATTGTTGGCATTTGTCATTTGGCACATACTTGTATGTTGAAGGTAGATGTTTTTTCTTAAAAGATAAAGCAGGGTCTGGGATTTAGCTAGGTGGTACAGTGCCTGCCTGGCAAGTGTGAGGTCCTGAGTTCAATTCCTGACCCCCTCACCCCCCAAAAAGGTAAGGCAAATATAAAGTTACAAATGACAGTTTGTTTAGATGAAACAAGATTTCTTGTTTTAGCTTATGCTGCTGCCTTACTGAATCAACAGAAAAATGTCTTACAAATAATTTGCGCAGCTGGATATGGTGGCATGTTCCTGTAGTCCCAGCTACTTGGGAGGCTGAGTGGGGAGCATGGTTTGAGGGTAGGAGTTTGCAGCCTGACTGGGTAATGATGATATCCCCGCTGCAAAAACAAAAAACAAAACACAGGAAGTGTAAAGATAGCTCACTTACTAAAGTACATTTTCACTGTCCTCTAGACACTAGTAGGTATGCAGAGGTTCTGATTCTTTCATAAAAATTTGCTAGTACACTCAAAATACAGAGGCTACCATACTGGAAGATGGTATAGGTTAAGTATATTTTTTTCTTTTTTTTTTTTGGCGGTACTGGGGATTGAACTCAGGACCCTGCGCCTGCTAGGCAGGTGCTTATTCCACTGAGCTATATCCCCAGCCCCAGGTTAAGTATATTTTCTTAGCACATGTAATTACGTACAGTGGGCATAGTGACATAATTGAATATACTGATAGAGTATATGATTATATAAAATATATTTCATATATAGTTATATGAGGAATAAATTCCAAACTCCCGTTTTTCTTTTCTTTTTTTGGGTGGAAGTAACTTGTGATTGCTTAGAAAGTATTTTAGTGTTTTCAGTGACTTGTATAAAAGGCACTGTACAGTTTCATTGGTTTAGCAGCTGACTGCTTAATTACCAAATGATGGCACCTCCGTATGAAATTGCAGCTCCTGAATCTTTCTTTAATGTTTAGCTCCACACTGATGTGTTTGGTTTTGGTGGAGACATTATTATGATTGCATTTATATGTAGAAGATGAGCATTTGTATTAATTATAATTTTGTGTAAATAGGTCTATGAAGTCTCTATAATTTATAGTAATAATTGCATTGTGGCCTCTTGAATGATAAAATTTAGGTGTGTTGGGATGAAATTGAAATTGAGAAAGTAAAACCTGGCTTTAATATAATATGTTAGATTTATCAAAAAATGTGTACAAGAGAGGATTTGAGGAACTAGGAGAAATTACTTTTCCTTACCTGTTAAAAAACACGTTTAATTATCTTAACTAAATATAAGTATTCCTTTATAGTTTTTTTTTTTTTTTTTTTGCTGGTGCTGGGGATCAAACTCAGGACCTTGTGCTTGCCAGGCAGGCACTTACTCCACTGAGCTATATCCTCGGCCCAAGTTTCTGTGGATGAATTAGATCATGTAATGTGTTTTGTGTGACTGAAATCCTGCCCTTTACATGCTTTACATTTTACCGTCATTAATCATTATTACTTAATTATACATTTGTCAGACACTGTATTTTTCCATTGCTTTCTTGATTTCTAAAATTGTGAAAGCACCGTTGCACATGTGTAAGGGACTCAGAGGGTAGGGAGAGTGGGAGGTGATTCAGCCTGGGGCCGCAGGTGATAAAAATGAAAGAAATTCTTATGCTGATGTTGATCTGTTCCACAAAGTATGTTTTCTTAAATTTGTTTTGCTAGAGTGTTGCTCATTTTCACGTAAAAAAAAATAAACTTTGATTTTATTTCTAGAGAATTGGCTTCGTTGTAAAAATAATCTTTTTGATACTTCAGGGAAGGGTATCAAAAAATAAAAGTGAATATTAAATTCCTGGTAAGATGAAAAGATTCCTAAATTTTAGATTCTATATATAAAATGTTAATTTTGTCAAAGTAATATATAGACACACTTAAAAATCAAACAGCTTTGCCAAAAGACTTGTAGAAAATGCCACTTTGCTTTTCTACATTTTGCTACTGTTCAAATCCTCTCCTGAGAGGGAGTCACAATTTCAGCAATGTAAACATTCTGTTGTTAGGTAGTGCATTAATAGAAGGCATTGGCGAGGACTTCGGCTGTGGTATAGAGGCAAGGCAAACGTTTGTCCCTACTCCTGTCTCCTTCCGACCTAGACGCCCTCCCTGTTTGTGCCTCTTTGTCTCATACTATGGATGAGGCATAATGTTGGCCAGTTTCTAGTTAATGCTTACATCACCATGGCAGTATTACTGTTCACTGCACAGGTCGGGTGGTGCACTGTGGTCTCGTTTCCTTCTGTGCTCGTTTTTCTTGAATTGTAAATGCTTGTTTATTTACCTGATCTTCTGTCTGTACTTTACATATTTTCACGTTACATGTGAATTGGCCACATGTAGCGTGGTCTATTACATGGGTATGGAAAGTGTTTTCCGGTTGCCTTTACCCTCCTCTTGGTCCTCGCCTTCTTGACAGCAACACAACAAAAACAGAGCTACGAGAGGGCAAAGGGGAGAAGAGGCAGGGGAGCCGGCTGCTCTACATGTTGCTGGGAACAGAGCTTAAGAAAGAAGAGTTCGTAATTTATTCCCCCTGTAATTATGTATGAAACATGTTCTGTGTGATTATACGTTCTATCAATATATCCAATTATGTCGCTTAAGAAAACCCTTATACGCTGTTGGCAAAGGCCTTACGTTTGATTTGGACAGAAAGACATTTGTATACGGGGAAGCAGGACAGTGTGTTCATCCTGACTAACAGGCGCAGGAGTTTTGGGAGTTCAGAAGGCGTGTATTGTGTTCAGCCAAGGAGATGAGCACGGACAGTGCCAAGTTATTTATTTTAGCCGATGAGGAGAGGGCACAAGGATAAAAGGCCCTCTAGATAGGGGGGACAGTGAAGGTGGAAGAGGATGCACTGCCTGCGGGTAGTTGCAGGTTTCACACAGTGCGGTTGGGTATAAGGTTGGGAGGCTCGGTTTGGGTTAATTTTACGAGATTTGAATGCCCTAGTGATGGTAGTGATCGCTGATATTACTGAGTGCTTATTGTTTGCCAGTCAGTCACTCTTCAAAATGCTTTCTATGAATTAACTCATTCAGTAGTCCCCACCCTGTGATAACAGGTGTTGTTACTCTTCTGTTTTACAGTTGAGGAAGCTAAACATTAAATAACACGTCCTGTATGACACAGTGAGAAAGTGGCAGAGCTGAATTTTAATCTAGTTTGATTCTAGATTCTGTATTCTTAATAGTGAACTTTAATCTGAAGCAATTGGGGAGCTAAATTTTCCTTTTTCTGTGTTTAAAAATTCAAGAAGGGACTGAGCAGACGTAAGTACTCTGACAGTGTGTCTAAAAGGAGCAGATCCTACCGGTGTAAGATGAGGTTGTTTCAGCCGACTCTGAGGTCATTGTTGAGTATGACTATTCTGAGAATGGGCAACATGACAGGAAAAAGAACCAAAGGAATAGATTTTTTTTGTTCCATTTAAAAATTTGTGTACAATATTTCAGTGAAACATGAGCTGTGATCAATGTTTGCCTGCTTTGTTTAATTTGTCACAGTTTTGATTAAGAATTATTTTGGTATTATGAAAATACAGTTTGTATGTTGAAAGAACAAAAATGCTGTCACTGTAAGTATTGCTTCAGAAATAGATGATTTGGTGTCATTGAATTTCAGATGTCCTATACATGGTATCTAAGTTTTGAAATCAAGTTTAGGCATATTTTACGCATGAAATTAAAGGTGTCTTTTAAATGCTTTGCGTTTTGCTTACTGCTGCCATGTGGACACAGGTGCACACTCAGGGGAGTTCATATATGGCTTGGAAAACTTGGTTTACAAGGACGTCAAGCCTGGTGGGTATGCATGGTTAATTATTTTCAACTATACAAAGTTATTCTTATCCATGCTTGTGCTTTTAGTGGAGTCCCTTTGATGGTGTGCTGTCCTTTCAAAAAATACGGAAATGTAATTCACATTTTCTCCTTTGCCATCCTTTCCTTTTCCCTCCTGCTTCAGTCACTCATTCATTCACTCAACATTTGATTATTTGTGGCAAGCAAAATGCTGGGTGCCCAGTGTTCAAGGATAAAAAGGCATAATTCACTGCCCCTGTGAAATTCATAATTGGATCTGCTGATCACTGTGAAATTTGTACTGCCTTTGGGACTTTTAGTTTTCTAGCCCAATAGTACAGTTTCTCATTTAAGTTCTTCCTCTGTCTTGTAGTGGTTTTCAAGCTCACAAAAAGAAACACAATGGGTGTTTTTTGGTGGGGAAGGAATAATGTCATATTCAGAATTTGATAGAAGGTTCCCTCTCGGTGTTTCTTGTGTTACTTTCCCTGCTCTGTTTGACTTTGGACATAGTCCTGGGGACATCCCTAGGCTGCTGAGGACATTGATATATGAGGCTTCACAAGGACAGATTGAAGGCTGTTTACTTTAGGGTTTACAGCACTGTTCTTTCATGTTGTAAATCCTAAAGGAATCTATCAGATGAAGTAATAATTTTAATATAATTTGATTTATTACATTTTATACTTTAAAGTATAAGGAGTTTGGTATATTATACTTAAAATTTGACCTGTTAAAATGGCAGGCAGGCTCTGTAACTCAAATTTTAAACAAAAAGCACTGTGCTAGAATTACTTCTCCACCTAGAAACTTCTTTTATGTATAGGTCCATTATGACAGAAGGAGAATTTGCATGGCAGACTTACAGCATTAAGTGAAATTACCTAGAAAGCATTTTCCCTTGTAACAGATCCACCCTTTCAGTTGGCTAGCTATGTTAATTTGTCTTAGCTGCTGTAATGTGAAAGATAGCATGGAGATAGTTTTGGCTCTCTGGCCAGTTCAGTAAGCTATGGTTTTTCTGTAATCTGCTGCGCAGCGTTTTCTGATCCTTCTAGGAGTGACCCTGAACATAGAAATGAATTCCAGTGGCTCATTCAGATATCTCACAAAATCGCTGGGTGTATAGTTAAAAGCAGCAGAGAGGTCATTATAAAGGAACACATAATTAATTTGGTTTTCTTACTTTTTAAGGTGCATTACCTTGAATAAAAAATGAGGTCCCAAAGGATGATTCTGAAGTGAGAGCAGTTAATTTTTATTTTTTTATTTTTTTATTTTTTTTATTTTAGAAACATAAAAGTACAAAAACATATTGACAAACAGACACCCATTATCATAGAAAATAGTACAATCACAACTAATCTATAGACAAGGTGATATGGTCTCAACAGTAGTTGTTGCTTTATCCATTGATATCTTCGAATTGTAGATGTATGGACCCATATACAGAC
>PVLD010017218.1:0-12993 GCA_004027595.1 Dinomys branickii
GGACTTTCCCACGTCTCGCCCCGGCAGCCTGGTCCGCCCTACCACATCTCCCCCGGCATCTCAGAGAAATACGCCCAGTTTAAACTTCCCAGCTGAGGTCCCGGCATTCACGCTCGCCAAGTCTGTCTCGAGCTGGTGGTGTTTATCAAGGAGGCTCGCTCCCTTGCTGCTCACCTGGTCGCCATCTTCCCCCAGTCTCAGTAATTTGTATTAATCTATGGTATCTCAATAAATTTAGTACTAAAAAATTTATACAAAATTTTCTTTTACTGTATACACTTTTGGGGGGTAGATTCTATACAGTGTCATTTAAAATCTTTCTCAACTGCATCTGAAATCTAATTTCCAAACTTTTGCCTGAGTAGCCTATGTGCTAATTGAAACTTTTAATCCTCATTTCAAACACATGGAATTATAGATTGTAAAGTATCAGAACAAGATAAAAAAATGTTCACTTTTCTCAGTTTCCATCTTCAAACTATATCTAAATGTGAGCAAGCTACCTGTTGGCACTCTACTGTCAAAATTATTTCCTCCAAAAGAAAACATCTTTCTCTAACCTCCTGTGGAATTTTATCCTGCTATTACAGTATTATCCCAGCATGCCTTACACTTTAGTAATTGAAGTGTTTATTGATTCTCCATTAATATACAACTCAGAGAACAGCAAGGAATGCCTTAAGTATATTCTATTTATCAGAATATCTAGAACATACTGAAGACACTTACCCATACTATAAAATTGGAGTAAGTACCTTTATTAGATTGTCTAAAGAATTAAAATATTATTTAGCTATAAAATTTTGTAAGCTTGCCTATTATGTACGTACTGTGACATTTTTACATTTCTTCTAGGAATTAAGCGGAAGAAAATGCACAGATTCTATTGAACAGCTCCAACTTCTGCACATAAAGCAGCTCATGCTGTTCTGTAAACAAGTTACATCGAACACCATGGAACAGAACAATAATTTACTTTTATGTTGGAAAGTCTGTATCTACTTTGTGAGTTTATTTCTGTAATCTCCTGTTTAGCCAGAAAAAACACTACTTCTAAACAAATGACAAGATGTGAATGAAAAATCAATTCTATTCGAGACCACTATGCATGCAACCAATGGAATGACTAAAATTTAAAAAAAGACTGACAACATCAAATGTAAGCACTGTTGTTTCTGTTCAGAGTGTGTGTATAAACATTTACTATTGCAAATTATAGGTTTCACTAATAAACTCTAATTATAATTATAGAATGATAGGTTTTATTGACTCTCCATAAAATTATTTCATATTTTATGTGTATTTGAAATTCACCAGTTTATTTTTGTTATATATAAAATATCATCTAATAATGTATTAAGAATAAGAAAAATAACAATAACAACTGTATACTTAAATTTGAATGGTTTTTAGACCTTGCTTTAGACCATAGTGAGGACCATGCAGGTAGACATACGCAGTGGGCTCAGAAGGCATTCTGGCAAACAGACAGGCCTGGCAATCAGGGCATCCAGTGAATATGGGTAAGTTATCACATCTCACTAGTAGTTATACGTGGCTCTTTTGATGATGGTGGTCTGCTTATTTGCTCTATTTATCATGCATAGTTTTCAAGGAATCCACAGGCAAGAATATCACCTTAGCAAGCAAGAACTTCATCTTAGCAAAAGCAGATTTACCAATCACTCCGGCTCTGAGATCTCTATCAAACTATGTACTACATACTTTTAGTATTACATTACAATGGATAGTAACAGAAAAATTAAACTTAATTGTTCCATTTTGTGTTTAATTGTGGTGTAAAATCTTCAAGGTATGCATGTATTTCCCCTAGTTCTTGATAAAGCTCCATCATTAAAATAGGAAAAATCAACTCACGTATACTTAATGTGTATTTTTATTTTCTAAACTAATGCTAAAACTTGATCATGCTGTTGGGTGGTTTTATATAATGCAACAGTCAGGGCTGCAGTTGAATTGTTAATGGCCTTGGAGGATTTGCTGGAAATTTGGAGGAAAAAAGCCACGTTAGTGAGAAATTGTATTGCAGAGTGATATATTCTGCCATCTACTACGGTTATTCAGAATTTGGTGGTATGAAGGAAATACCAATTTCTTTTTATTTGTTTATGTTTTAATTGCAAGCATTCTGTTGAAGGAATGTATATGCTCTGAACACCTGAGTACACCAATTAATCCTGTTGTAATCCAAATACACACGTGAGTATGAAAAGCTTCAGATAGATAGTGATGGTCAATCAAGTGAAATGATCTATTTTTAAAATAGGTTCATGGATCTTTAGAATCATGAGCTCTGATGGTCTGTAAGCTTTATGGCTGCTGGTAGAACTATCCCCAGGTAGGAATTTCAGGGTCCTTGTTATCTTAAAGGACTAGAAAGCAAAGAGATCTTTGCTATATTTTGAGCTTGCAGGCTCCGTTCCCCCACTGTGCTTCCGCCCATACCAGTGGAAGCAGAAGAAGTAGTGTTTCAGCTATGCACAGAATGTACTACTCAGAAAGGAGGGGAAATTTTTACCACTGACAAGAGGGTGGAAATAGCTAGAAATCTAGAAGAACGCAACACAAAGCAGGAAGTAGTAATAGTGGGTGAAGGTAGTAAGATCACAAGCCCTGTGAAAAACTGGGAAGCTAGCTTGTATTTTGTTAGTTTTACTGTTTTTAGCAATAAGTGTGAAGTGCAAGAATTACAAGAAATATCCACTGCCAGTTATTCCCGTTCCTAAGGAATATTTACGGAGTGCCTGCCTTGGCCATTTTGTCCACACAATAATATTGCCCAGAGTACTGGACCTATGAATAAATAAAGCACAAAATAAAAGAGAAATAACAGGAAGTAGGGAGACAGGTCTTTCTCAAAGGTGAAGAGGTTCAAAGATGGAGGGGAAGGGAAGGGAATGAAGAAAAAAGAATGAAGGAGTGTTATGTAACCATACCAGCCCCACGCAAAGCATGTATTACATGCTGCAAACACAGAAAACAAAGCAAGAGGATCAAGGGATATACAGAGCTGGTGAGGGAAGGCAAATTGTGATGCAAAACGAGGATTAAATTGTATTATGTACGTGTACCAATTCGTCATCAGGAGCATAAGCATTATGTACTATAAACATGTATTTAAAAAAGAATAAAGAACCTGAGAGAAATTTAAGCAGGTACTATGACACACGGTTACCACCTAATTCACAGGTTTCAAATTGGCCAGGTACTTTCAAAGGAATGGAATCATTTGTAGAAAATGAACACAATTTGCCATTGTCATATTGTGATGCACTCTAAAGACAACTCTTCAATGGACTCTAAATAACTGTACCTTGCTGAGGCAGTAGGGAAGGGTGACTTTGAGTTGCAACTGGAAGAGTCTCATAAGCTGATTAACAATAGCAAGGCCAAGACAAATCAGTCTATAGTCTCTGTTTGGATCTATAATTTTAGGGAGAAGAGAAGAAAATAAGTATGATCACTAAGCTAAAAATTTCCCTTCATAAAGAGGTCACACATGCATGCTGGTGATGAATTCTTTCATATAGCTGCTGTTGCTCACATGACTTCTGTTCAAACTCAGGTATGCTGCAACTGAGTTCAGTAGTTACCAAGGATATAAATAACTTTCTTAGATCCTCAGCAACTTAGGAAGTTCATGAGTATAATTATGAGCAACAAATGAGAAAAATTAAGTGATAAAATAATGTGTGGAGGACAGAAAATACATAATTTTCTTAACTTTGGGGCACATGGGTGAGCTGGCCTGTATAAGAAGTCTATACTTGGTGGAACGTGGAAAATACACACTGAAATGTTGACAGCATACTGTTTAAATGCCTGTCGATTTTCAAAGATTAAATTAGAGCTGGAGATCAGGAAATAGCTGGACTTGTGAGTAAATTCAAATATGGAAGGAAATACAGGGAGTTGTAGGAAGAAACTGCTCTGCTGTGTGTGTTTTAATTGCTATTTTGTGGTGCAATGCTAGTAGTCGACCTCAAAAGCCAATGTGAGTGCAGCTACCTTTATGTGTCAGCTTCCCACTTAATGTATTTTGCATATATGTTACTCACTGTAAAGGAAGGAGATAAAGCAGAGAGACTGGGCAGATGGAGAGAAGAGGAAGCAGATTTAGCACTGGGAAAAGTGGTATTTAGTCTCCTAATTTGGAGTGATATTGTGTATTTTAGTGTTGGACAAATGTGTACAAGAAACATAGAGTTTCTCTGGCTTGTTTGCCTCATCTAATGTTTTCATTTCACTACCAAATTTACTTCAAAAATTACAGAAAAAAAGTTGATATATTTCCCAAGATGAGCTAGTTGCGTGGCAGTTATGGATGGTTTGTATTACTGTAGATAGGGAAGGATCGGGTGTCTTGGATTTAGAAAATCATTGGCCGCTCCCTCCTAATCCTAATTAGTTACCTGCTGTGCTTGCTTATTTCCACACTATCTCGTGTCTTTTCCACTCTGTTGCCTTATAGTGACAAGCAGTGATGCTGTGTGCCTGCCCGGGGCTTTACTTGTCAAATTGAAGCCACAGAAAGCACAGCACCTTGTTTTGGATAGAGCTGGATAAGATAAATCTTGTTTTCTTTTTTCTGTTAACAGCTAGCTGCTTTGCGGAAGAAAGAAACCCTTTTTTCAAACTGAATACATAAAATTGGGAAGGTTGCAGATGGTCAGCTTGTAAAGGCTAAAGTAAAATAAATTACCAAGCCCTGGTAGAGTAATAAATTACATGTTGGGCACACAGGGACTTATTTTCCACATTTTTGAAATTTAATTTAAAGAATAAAGAAAACTATAGCTTTATTGGTAGAATTACTAATTGTTGTAAGAAATTTCCAGCTTTGATACTGTACTGCCTTTAGCAATATATGTTAAAATAATAGTTTACTTAAAATGAGCATCTATGATGTTGTTAAAACATACAAAAAGGATTAGTGAAATGTATTCAACAAAACTTTCAGAAATATATATATACACACATATAATATATATATATATATATACTTCTTTCCATGTATACATAAACCATTTTAATGTTATGCAATAGTATAACACTTAATAACATTTTTGTTCTTAGTTTTAGTATACGAGGAGGCTGAGCATTATGTGCCTTTTATTTAAAATTGAGTAGAAAATTTTGGAAAGGAGAAGCACATATAACACTTTATTTATAATGTGGCATATTCACTTATATTATCTTCCTAATAAAATCAAGACTGAAACATATTTCAGAGAGGTCGTCCAAGGTATCACAGTTATAAAGTAAGGGATGTTTAACAAGAACCCGAGATGTCGGTATCTCACCCTTCTCCCTACTGCTGTCTATACATAGTGTTATAGGCAGCTGAGTTAGATAGAAATATTCGAAATGTTATAGGCATCCAGGCAGGGTCAGGCCCTGGAAGGAGCCAGTGTAGGAGATGAGACACTCTGCAGCTGCAGGGGAGACAAGGATCAAAGAGAGGCTCCCACATACTTCCCTAGGGATGGGCCTCAGGGACTGTATTCTAAATGGGTAGTGATCACCTTGAGAAAGTCGGAAAGAGTCACTTACTAACCCCACCTCCTACAGGAAAGGTCCCTGTTCTGTATTCATGCCCGCTCACTACATGACTTGCTTCCCCATTTGGTCCCAATTTAATCAATGTTACCTGAACAATTATACTTGTAATCTTATTGGCTGACCATAGCTTTGTCCCACCTCATGCCCACCTGGTGAGATCCCGTGTTTTCTACCTTGGACCTGCCTCACCCTGTGGTTTTGCTCTATAAAAGTCCCTAGAAAAGACAGGTTCCTGGGCAACCCACATGGATCCCCCTCCCATCTCTCTGTGATGAAGCTTTCTTCCCTCAGTAAATATATTCTGTTCTTACCCTCTGTTCTTAAAATTCATTCTTCAATTGTAGAGAACATGAACTCCTCTCAGATATCTTTCAGGTGGGAAGATTTCATACCCTTTATCAACAGGACTGTAGTAATGTTCAATAAACTACTAATTACATATTGTTGAGCATTTTGTGATCTCCTTTTAAGATAGTTATATTTCTAGTTACCTATAAAATTAAGTACACTAGTTATTTGAGTAGGTGTTTATTTGACTACCTCAAACTGACTAGGGTCTTTGCCTGTTAGCTAAATTTTCATGAAGTTAGTGCTCATTAGTCTAGCAAGGGTCTCACAGTAAAGGTATATGGCCCGCATTACAATTTATATGTTCATTAATAATTTATATATGTAATATAAATTCATTTTTCCATTAAGAGGTAGCTTTTGAATATCCACTAGACAAGAACCATACTTGGCAAAGTGATAACAGTGATTAGCACAAAGGGACGAGTGCTGCTATCATGGAGTAAGAAACTATGAAGAAATTAAAATAATGAGTAATAATTATATTGCTTTCTTCAACTGATGCCTAAGTATTATAGATATTTATCAGGTACATTTTAATATTTTAATGTATATGCTATGTAACGATCAAATCAGGGTAATTACTGTATCCATAACCTGAAATACTTGTCATTTTTATTGTGTTTGGGATATTTAAAATCCTTTTCTAGCTATTTTGGCATGTTCACTAATAACTAGAATCGCTCTATATTGCTAGACAGAAACTACAATTTCACTTCCCTGTTTGACTGTACTTTTGTGCCTAGTATCCCGGTTCTACCATTTTCCGTGACACTTGCAACTTTCTAGTGACCACTTTCCTTCTCTCCCTTTCTCTGACAGCAAATGATTGCATTTGCACCTGAGAGTGGCCGTCCTGTAGTATTTATCTTTCCGTGCCTGCCTCGTTTCATTTAACATAATGCACTCCAAGCCACTGTGAGTACTAAACCCCAGAAAGCAAATGTCTGTCATACTGATTTTATTTTCTTTGCATGTTCGATTTCACTTAGCATAGAGATCTTTGGATCTCTATATTGAGTTCTATTTTGACTCTTATGAGGAACGTCTCTATGGGTTTCCATGATGGTTATATGAGATTACTTTCCCAAGAGCAGTATGGCAGTGGCCCCCTCTCTCCGCATTCTTAGCAGCACTGGTCATTGTTCTTTCAAATAATAGCCATTCTTGCTAGAGTAACAAGAGATCTTACTCTAGTTTTAATTTGTCTTCCCTGAAGGTGAGCGAAGTTAGTTGACCTCACTTATCATATCATATATTTCTTGCTTATTCGTATGATTTAAGAAGTATGTACTCAGATCACTCACCATGTTTTTAATGAGATCACGTTTTTCTATTCTTTTTAAGTAGTGAGTAGATATTTGACTTCCGAATATATCCGTAGCACCTGTATCTCTATCTTTTAAGCGTTAATTCCTTAATAGATAGTAGTTTTTACAATTATTTTCTCATGTTCTGCAGATCTTGTCTTTGAGCCGTTTTCTTTGCTATTCAGAGGATTTTAAATTCGATGCAATCCCCTCTGTACATTTGTGTTTTGTTTTTCATGCTTTGAAGTATTATTTAAGAAAACAAATGTTAATACCCATGTTCTGAAGGGCTTCTCCTATGCTTTCTTCCAGTAGTTTAATAATTTACTTTCGCATTTAAGTCTTTGATAAAAGAAACCAATCCTATTAACAATGGATTACAAGATATCAGAAGTGCATAAAAAAGGTGCCTGGCCCATTGTTGAAGGTAAGAAAAGACTTTCTTGGCAATACATTTAAAATATGTGACCTGAAATTATTAGACATTACTAGAAGAATACAGACAAAAGTTTTTTTTCATTCAATAGAATAACACATAGTAGGAAAGATGGAAGGGATAAAGGTCAGTATTATGTAAGAACTGAAGTAAATCTGTGTTCTGTCCAGCACACAGAGAGCAGTGAAGGATAGCGTGTGAATGTCAGCTGGGGTCATTCTGCTCCAAGCTACACTGACAAAGCCCTAGAGGAGCCCTGAATTGGTCCCTGACATTAGACTGGCCATAGCAGTTAGAGTTTGCTTAGGCTGCGACTATCTGATACATAATACTTGCTTCTCCCGAATTTTATGTTCACATTTTTAACTTGAGATCAATCAGGATGTAATATGTACTCCACAGAAATCATGCAAGACTGCTGTTAGAATCATCTCTAATGAGCATCTGTAAGGTATATGTTGCAGTAATTCATGTGAGGTGTGGTTTAAATTAGATTAGGAGGTTGGTGGGAACTTTGTACATATTAGGTGTGAGAAGTTGAAATAACACTTATTGGAATTGAGTGGAGAAGGGGAGAAAGTGGCAAAAACAATGATCACATTTTTGGCTCGGGTAGTTCAGCTGGTATTTGGATTTCTGAAGGCCACACATATGTTATATCACAAAATCTGGTATGGATCTGTGTAGCATAACTGTGTACATTTTCATACCTGATATATGTGATAGCTGTAATAAACATGATCATTCCTTTCAATTTTGATGTGTGGAATGGACAAAAATATCTGAAGTGGAATGCAAAAGGGGTTTCTATTTTATAAGCAAAATTAAATGTACCAAAGTTAGGTAATTCTAATAATGGTAAAGACAGTGGGTTTAAACCACAGGTTAATGAGATTCTACTGAAGTAAAATTCAGAGGGACAATATTGACTTATGCATGGACAGCTGGACTTTGTGGCTATCATAGAGACAGGAGGCAATGCATAGCTGAAGCTTAAAGAGTAACTACCATATGCTGCTGTGTACTTCCTGCCATTGGAGTTATCAGGCATACAATGAAGATGTCATGTTAAAGAACCATTAGGGATGAAATAATATTTCTGGGCAAAACATCTCATGAAAACTTTGGGAGAGAGGCTGGAAATACCTTTTGGCACTGTATGAAAACACAAAAAGAAAAAATTCTGGTCATTCTTAGTCTTTGGTCACAAGTAAAGCAGTGAATGTGATGTCACCTCACAAATCACAGAAACAGATATTTTTGCTGATAAAAAACAATCTTACCAGAATACTTAGCTTCATTCTCCTTGTGACTTATTAAAAATATCAAAGAAAGTTTGGTTGTTGAAGACCTGACTTCTTCAAGGTGATTCTACCAAGTTAATATCTCAACCAGGATTCAAACCAGAGTTTTATCTCCCAAGGCCACCAATGACATTGAAAATCATTTAATTTTTTTAGAGATAATGACACTGTTGTTATTTCTAGGCCAGTTTGCAAATACATTAAATAGTTTTGATATCACAGGAATAACAACATAAATGTGTTAGACATTTTAGGTTTTTTTTTTTTTTGGCGGTACTGGGGATCGAACTCAGGAACCTGCGATTGCTAGGCAGGCGCTTATTCCACTGAGCTATATCCCCAGCTCTAGACATTTTACTTTAATGAAGGGCAGAAAATAAAATGTATGGAGCAGCGAATGTGTTTACAGTCTATTATTGACTGTCTTCTCAGTAAAATAGTTTGATGTTATTCTATACTTTTTGTAAGTTTCTAATTCATAATTGTATGTAAAAAATTAGAAAGTATCCCAGCCCCAAATTGAGGAACCTAGGGGTATAGATCCAGCTCTTCTTTAGTTTACCTGCATTTCACTGTATCTGGTGAAGGAAAATTACACGAATCACTTTAACTTGAAGCTTTTATTTTTCTTTAGAAAATATACAATCATTCAAACGCTGCTTTTTAAAACTTGCCACAATAATTTTGAAACTTTGTACATGGGTGCGTTGTCCCATTTTGAAAGTGATTTTCAGTACCGTCTTAGACAATCCATGGAGATGTTGATTATGTTTCTGCTATTTTTTGGCAGAAAGAGGAAAAGTAAAGCACAAAGGGCATTTGTTCATTAGCCGTGGGTAAAGTGGAAAAAGGCCCCTCACTCTCCTGGTCACTCTCCAAACTGAGCAACTACACTTTCGCTCCTTAAAATTTGTAACTTCTGATGCGGATGTTTCTCTTCTCTGTTTCTCTGCTCCCTGGCAGTGCAGGTGGTGGTGGCAGAACATGAGAGAAGGTGGAGGGGACAGGAGGGTCGCTTTCTCCACTTTACGAGATTTAGTCACTGTACATGTGATAAAAATGAAAGAAACAAAAGCAAAAATACCGAACATACTTAGTGTCATTTCCCTGTAACCACTCTTTGCTTCCAGATGCTGTGATAAAAGAAATAGTGCAAATCACTTGATTGAATGTATCTTCAGTAAAATTGCCAAACTATTATCTGTATAATCCATAGTATGGCAGTCTGGAAAATAACCGAATAATTTATTAAAATGTTTGCACAAATGCTTCTTAGAGCAAGGTCTAAATATAAAGAGGCTTCTTAATTGTGGGAACTGTGAGATCCTGCAGTGCATAGACATGACTGTTCTCAGAGGAAGAATGATGGGCTGAGGAAAGATTTAGTCATCTTCAATAAACCAAATGATTTGTGCTGCTGAAGCATGATTCTGCAATATACTACGGTTTAAAATGTTCATACCATGTTTCAATAAAAATGTCTAAGCATGTATGCATGTATACCCCAAAACATATGCCTGAATTACAGGAGCTATAAGCAAATGCACTGGAAATAAAAATACATATCAAGCAATTCTATGGATAAACAATTTTAAAAAATAATGCATAAGAGCATTATAAGAATGAGATGTGACTAACAGCATATATATATATGCATCTGACTTTTGGTTAGATGGTCATGTTCACTGCATGAAAACTCATTCAATATTAGCTATGAAGTTGTGGCAATTTCTATACAGATATTGTTAGAAATATTAATTACAATTGTTAATGTACTCAATAATGACTGCCTATTTGTTAAAACTTTTCCATCTCCATCTGATCCAGTTTTAGTGTTGCTAATAATTTTGGCATGAAGTCCATGAATTTCTTCAGTGATGAAAAAACATTTTCTTTTTTTCCTGAATAGCACTTCTTTGCATTCCTAATAGAGGAAAAATGTTCAATATATATTTATAAGGTGAAGGTACAAGGTGCACGTATTTTTATTCAGAAGTTTCCATTTTATCCTTCTTTGTGGAAAAGCAGTACTCCATTGAGTATAAATATGATATTTTCTTTATCCATTCTTCTGTGGATGGGAAGATCATGTAATGTGAACTCAATCAAATGTTCAAGCATATATATGGCTCGATTTCTTTTATATAAGAAATCCAAATTATACAAGAATCAATCCAATTATATAAGAATCAAATAAATGACAGATAATGGGATATGTGAGTGTTTATATGAGTGCAAATTGCATAGTTAATATAAATATTTATGCACATCATGGGAACTTCAATTTCTTAGAGGAGCTATAGATGAATATACCCTGCTCCTAGCGCATTGGTGAGGTAAGGAAAATGCCTAGAAATTGCTAACACGATGATAGTTTGCATTAACCCTAAAATCCACGGTGACTAACTCAGTATTTCAGTTATCTTATGATGGACCTTATGCATAAAGTGAATTTTCTACATGTATTTACACTGCTAAGTAGTGAATTTTCTACTGTCTGTGGGACTTTGACCAATACGGTCACATTTGCAGAATATTCCAGTAGCTACTTGGATATTGGTGGCTATTTGTATACTAATATGGTTAAAGCACTATAGCAAAGTGTTAAATTGCTAATCGAAAATATGTGGCTCAGGAAACTTTAGCAAATTTTAATCTCCAAAATGATTTATGGTACCAAGTTCACTAATGCTGAAAAATAGCTATGTGTGATTTAGCAATTCTATCCAATGTACATGTTGAGCAGAAATGTGTACATACATGCACTAAGCAGAGATTTAAAAGTTTGGATAAAATAAAACGTTTTCCACCCAGAATAGATGGAATATATCCCTATAACACTGTATGCTTTTGTTACCATATTATTTATTATATACAAATGCTGTTTTATTTTGTACAATGACTTTGATAAGTATTTGTCACTAAATATAGTACCATTTTGTTAAACAGTGATTGAACATTAGCCTAAGGATAAACATCTTGGTTTATTCCAGTTAGTCACGTCCAGTTCTCATTAGCAGTGAAAATTTAATCTCTGTGCCTTTCCATCTGTAAAATGGGGAGGAATATCAGTACCATAAAATTTAAGATAGGTATGAGAGTTGAATAATACTAGTAGTTGTATTGCACTTAGAACACTGCTGCCATTAATACATACTCAAAATAATTATTGTCATTAGTATAAAGTTTATTGGAAAATAAATCATCAATGTCTATTCATAGCCGATGTACAGAAAAAAATTGTAGTGCAAAACTATGGATCATGTAAGGAAGAAGTGCAGATTTGAGTTCCTGCTCTGACTTTCAGAATGTGAAGCTTCATTAATCTCTCCCATCCTCAATACTGCTTTTCAAACTATTGCTAATTCTAATTCTGCCATGCTAAATTGTGACGATTTCTAAGATAAAATATATTTTTAAAGCTGAAAGGATCCTTAATACTGAAAAAAATCTCTTCTGTTGCAGTCAGAAACACACTGCAAGTTGTAGAAGTGAGGGCCAGGGATATAGCTCAGTGGCACAGCGCCTGCCTAGCAAGCACAAGATCCTGAGTTCAATTCCTATTACCAAAAATTAAAAAAGTTCTTCAAGATTGAAAGGTGATTAGACATTAAATATTTATCATGACTTGCTATTCCTCTTCACGGTCATTACGTTTTCCTTCTCATATCTGTTTTGTTTTACCATGAAAACCAAAGAGATAAACTTAAAGACTCAAAGTGATAATGGGTGACTGAAGATACTCACATAGCAGATTCTATTACTCTGTAATACTGGGGAATCTTGAGAAAATAGAAATATCATATCAAGTTTCACAATGAAGAGTTTTGTATATATTGTTGCCAGAGGATCATCCCAATGGTGGTCACCATTTGACAAACTAAGCAGAATCAGAAATTGCTCTGAAAACGCAGAAGGAAAAATATTAATCTTGCCGGGCATGGTGGCACATGCCTGTAATCCCAGCACTCAGGAGGCTGAGGCAGGAGGACTGTTGCAAGTTTGAGACCAG
>PVLD010017218.1:13093-42661 GCA_004027595.1 Dinomys branickii
AAAAAAAAAAAAAAAAAAAAAAAAAAAAAAAAAAAAAAAAAAAAAAAAAAAAAAAAAAAAAAAAAAAAAAAAAAAAAAAAAAAAAAAAAAAAAAAAAAAAAAAAAAAAAAAAAAAAAAAAAAAAAAAAAAAAAAAAAAAAAAGAAAGCGAAAAGCAGAGCCATAAAAACAAAGGGAAAGGGAAAGCAAATGCGCAATACGAGACCATGAGATAGTAATAAGGTTAGGTATCCCGCCACCAATTTGCATTTTTGTCTTGGTTTTTTGATGACAACAGCAAAGACACTCTGAATAAAGATCTTTGTTATTTTAAATTAGAGGCAGTAGCTGGGCGTGGTGGCGCACGCCTGTAATCCTAGCACTTGGGAAGCTGAGGCAGGAGGATGGCTGTGAGTCCAAGGACAGCCTGGGCTACAAAGTGAGGTCAAGGCCAGCCTGAACTGCATAGCGACACCCTGTCTCAAAAGGACAAAAATAAATAAGTACATATAGTAGAGGTAAAAATTCCTTTTTTTTATTTCTTAAAATTATTTTAAAGAAAATAGTACAAAAAGAACAATAGCAAAATACAAGCAAAATAAAGCAAAGACATTAAAAATGATATGGGGTTCCAATCCAAATGATAGGGATTAACAGTGGTTGCTGTATTACATGTCATTATCTTCAGTGAAGTTGCTCAGATTACCAGATGTAAGAATAGGGTCTTAATCAAACCATTAAAGGGAACAAGAAAATAACAATTGTACTGCTGGTGTCTGATGATTTGTTGAAGGGGAACAGTTAAGGATTCAAAAATTTTTTTTTTTATATTATGGCCAATGCTTGTATCTGGTAATCTGAACAATTTATGTGATGACAACAATTTGCAATATAACAACCATTGAATTCCTACAATCCTGTCTAGTGACACTATGTATTGTCTCTAGAGGTATAAATTCTATTTCAAATTTCATTATGCCATTTTTTCTAATTATTTTTCCACATAAATATTTTATTCTTCATAATTAGATTAAATGGATTCTGATTGTATGCCATGACACAATTCCTTAGCATGGAACTCAATTTGCATTTAACATAAGACTTTATTATGTTACACCAGTTTCTGCTTGGAAACATGGAGGCATTGCTTCCTTTCTTCATGTAATTGTAGTTGATATGTTAAAAAATGCTGAATCTCAGCTTTGGAGTCAATACAACATAAAGATTAAATAAATAAAGTTATTTTAAAGTATTCCTATATATTTCAATTATATTTTCCTAATAAGACTGCCTTTATGAGAGATGTGTTTTATCTCTGACGATGAATGCTAAATCGTACCCAAGCCTTCTCATCCTGGGAAACAGCAAAGATTGAAAATTTTCCTGTCTTTTTTCTGGAAAATGGCTCCTCACACACCCCTCTCTCCACGACCCCACTAAAATTCCTCCGTATGCCCTTGGTTCACCTATAACAAGGTCAAACGCAGAACACCCAATGCTCATTTTTTTGCTGCGTAAAATATTACCTTCACTTGTCCCATTTGATCATTATTTATTAACCAAAATTTGGTTAAGGGACTCCTTCCACGCCCTTGAACTTGTGTCCACCCGCATCTGGAGCCTGCATGCACTCCCTAGGTAACAGGCCCTTCTATACGCTGATTTAGGGTAAAATGGTGTTTTATCTACTTTCTATTAAATTAACTTTTCATCTCACTTGGCCTTGTTACTCCAATCTATAAAAGAAAATCTGTTTGCTTAGCATTTGAGATCCTTGGCTTTCTGGTCAGGTAATTCTTCCTATTGCAGTGCTGTCTTTTCCTACATTGCAAAACTTTCACAGTTAACCTTACTCCTTCTTTGGTCTTTTTTTTTTATCTGATAGTGTTTTTATTGCTTCGGTGCAACCTTAATCTTAAAGTATTATATCTGATTCAAGCTTCTCCTGAGGTGTAAATTCTATCTTTGAAGGATTAGACTATTTGCTAATATATAGGATAGAATGATTATACCATTTCAAGATTGAGAAAAAAAGACTGATGCATGAAATAAAACATTAGTCATTGTACATTTTGGAAGAGCTTGGGTACTCTGGCATCCAGTCTACAGAGGCAGTACCAAAATTGAGGATGGAGGGGAGAAAAATCCCTAAAGCCATATAATACTCTACAAGCAAAGGGTTCTTAGATCTAAATTCTAAATTCCTTCTTTTACAAATGAGATCATCTGATAATAATGGAGAAGAATCTGATAATATAAGCAAAAATTATTATGTATCACATCTCCCACTCAAAATGACCTTTAATATCTTTCAGAACCTTTTAAGCAGATTGTCAAGTTCAAGGTTTTTATTTATTTTCTAAAGCTTCATACTGAACTGTAAAATACATTCAGTCAGGCTTACACCAGGAATGCGTAGCTGGTTGCATTATCTGAATGCATCCGTGTAAAGGCTCATCTCCACTGTGGGTCCTTAGTGTGAACGTCAAGTCTTGAGAGGTCATCTTATCAAAGCCCGCAGGAAAACCTTATTGTCTGACTGTGGCTCTGGCTTTAAGCAAAATTGTGGCTGAGTCTGGATATACCACTTGGTAACTGTCACATGGCACTAATACATAATTTCTCACAGGGCAGTGTGGTCATTTCTAAAGGGCTACCCCTTCCACAGAGTCCATAATGGGAAAAAAATAATGTGTGAAATGTGGGGCCTAACACAGAGTGGAGACTTTTAAAAAATATGCATAGTTATTAAGACTAGGAGCCTCTAAATTGCATGAAGAATAACTTAACTCCCTGAAAATATCCTACCTTAGCACAGCCTCTTACACTCTCCCTTTGAGTCTTCTCTCATTACTACTGAATGCCCCTCCCTCGGGTTAATGTCCCCACCCCTGGGCGGTCAAGGCTAATACAGAGAAATCACACAACAGTGTTAATTGCCTCATCAAAATGTATGATTTCTAACCTTGCCTGGTCATTCAGTCCTACTCAACAATCTTTTTACTTATCCCTAATTGGCTTCTTTTCACATTTTGTACAATGCCAATTATTTTCTTAAACTGCCCTCACACCTTTATCCTCTTTTAGCCAGTTTACACACCATGAATGTTCTTGCCTCACAGGTTACTGAGATCAAAAACAGCAGCTCTTTGAGATCCTGCAGCCCCACTTGACCTATTCTGCTTGATGTCTCAGACCTAACCTCATGGCTCTCCATCCTCCCTTCCTGATCCTCTGTTTAGAATCATTCTTCTTTGAATTCACATCAGTGTACATCTTTCACCTGTTCTTTTAATTAACGCTGCAGGTTTCTGTTGAGTCATGTGTTCTGATACTTGGTGTGTAAAGTTCCTCAAATTTGATTTGGCCCATGAATACGTGCCTTTTTTATTTCCTTCTTTTTGGTGCGGTATGGTTTTAAACTTATAAAATTAAATTTGGAACACTTCGAAATACAGGGCACTTTAAGAAATAAAAAGTATTGCAGTGGCCCCTTTTGGGCTTTCAGTAACGGCTCGGTAACAGATAATAGCACAGTGCTTTCTCTGACTTGTCTCTATAAATACATATGAGAAACATTTTGGAGCTGTGTGCTTATTTGAATCAAGTTATATCATTTTGAAATAAGGGCTACGATACTACTTTGGAATTTTGAAGTTGCTACTGTGTGATCTGAGACTAGAAAGAAATTTGCTATTTTAACTTACAGACAGTGCCATAGCAGAATATGTTCTTGGTGTTGTACAGCTTCAGAGTGCCACTTGATGAAAGTGCCAGTGGACTTGGTGGCTTCCATTATCACTTTTTAAATTATTTTCCTACTAGAGGTGAAACATATTTTTCTAACAGGGAGAGAGAAAAAAAATCAAAGAAGTTTGTTGTTGAAGTTCAAACTTCATGAAGCCATGACTGTGTATATCATTTTTTTCAAATACATGCACAACCTAAGTAAGCATTCATCAATAATATAGATAGATATCAACATTTATCGATGATGATATAAATGTTGATAAGGGTAATAAAGAGATGTCAGGAAAAGCTTGGGAAAGGGCGATGAAATGATTAGAGGGGAGCGTGGACTGGAATCAGGAAAGAGCTCTCTTACATTTACAGGTAACATCTGAGGTGAATTTCAGTAAAGGATAAAACAAGGAATAAAGGGTCCTCAGTAGACCATGCACAAAGAGCGTTCAAGTCTATGCACTGGTGTCTGATTCAAGCGTGAGAAAAATCTGATTGTTTTTTGCCACATAGAAGTACTGGTTACTTTACTTAGAAGTTTGTTACAGATCTAACTTAGGCTTGGGTGCCGTGCCTGATGGCCTGTTTACATGTGGTTAATGTAGAATGTGCGTTTTATATATAATTATTAGATTTTCAAAATGTTGCATTGCACATCATTTAAAAGAAGTCATTTTTGCATAAATGTATTTGAGATAAATTAACTTTAGAAAATCAATATGGAAACTCTTGTGCATATTCTGGCATAGTGAATGTACTGAACAAAGCATGTTAACGGGAAGCCGCTTAGTCTGTTCCACCTCAAAGGCCAGTATTGGAAACAATGGGAAAAATATTTTCGTATGGATAACACTGAGATCAGAGCTTCTTTTTTATTTCAAACTTTGTTTTCTGTGATGCTCAGTGAGCTGTTGCCCATGTTTTCAGCACTGAGGATGCTATAGAAAATCTGTGGCAAAGTATGTTTCAGGGCATTTCTTTTATTTATGGGTGGATCAGTAAAGTTATTCATGCCAAAATGCCTATTTATGATTTATTGAGACAAACTTTACCGGTAACACCTTGCATTCATTTTTCTGAGACTTTCTGTGTCGTTTTTTTTTGTTTTTGTTTTTGTTTTTGTTTTTTTTTTTGAGACAGGGTCTCTATGTTGTTGGCTGTCCTTGAACTCACTATATAGCTCAGACTGGCTTTGAACTCACTGCGATTCTCCTGCTTCAGTCTTCTCAGTGCTGCAATTGCAGAGATGCACCACCAAACCTGACCCCAAATTGCCTTTTTAATTTAAAAATAGCATAGTAAATGAAATACTTTTAACATATTGATTTATTTATTCCTAAATTCTTACAAGTAACTAAAACATAACCATATAAACTTCTTTTTATAAGTTTAAGTGTAAAAATTTTAGTTGTACCTCTATTCCTTTACCATTGTAAATTAGTGAAAAGAAAGTTTAAACTTCTGCTCATTCACTGTTATCACTGTATATAGTTTTAATTCCAAGGACCCTGGAATTTCAGCATGCAATAAATTTTGGAAAAATCTCAATCTGGACTATTTGCTTCTTTTTATTCAAATTTGTAAGAGGGCAAAGAAGTACAATTGAGTAATTTCCCCAGAATTCTTAACTGCAGAAGTCCTGAAAGACAAAGGGACAAAAAATTACAAGACCTGGGAAAAAGACTCGGAGAGAATAACACAGCAGAGTGGGTGGCTGCCTGTGGGGCTGGGTAGGGAAGGACACTGAGTGACTCCTGCCTCCCCACCCTCACAGCCTTCTGCAGGATCTCGCCATTGTGAAATATAAAGGGAAAGGAGAGTTTCTAGGGCACACTGATAAAATTCAAATAGAATAGGCTCCCTGGGAATACAACCAGGGAAAGGGCAATTATCTTTATTAAGCTATGGCATTTCATTTTCTAAATTTATAATTCCCCAAAGAGCATTTTTGACATAACATCCCTGTTTGAGACATCTGAGTACATTATTTAATTTTTCAGCTTATTTATTCTATGACATGAAATATGTATTTAACATGTAAAAAATAGGCCTAAGCATATCTTTTGTTTTTGCAGATAATTTAATTGTCATGTGAACTGGAAACATGCGACAAGGATGTTGGAATATTTTCAGTAATGGAAATATGTCTCATTAAATTAAACACTACCTATAGTTCAGTTAAGAGGCGATGACCAACCTCTTGTCTCCATGCAGGATTAACTACATTTCTAAACAATTTTCAGCAGGAGTATCTTTCAAAATTCAGGCTTCAAGTTTCATGTGTTATGGATATTAATTTCCAATTTTAATATATAAAATAGTATTACAAATACAAATTAGAAAATCATATAGTTGCCATTTTGTTATTAAAAGCATACTGTACTATTCTTACTATATTGTTTAGGGAGAAAGTAGAAAAGAGCAATTCAGTTGTGTGTGTGTTTGTGTGTGTTTGCTCGGGAACAGATACAGAGTAGTTTAAACCTGAAGGAAGGTGTTCTACTTTTATTCAGGGGCGCCACATGCAACGTATGCACTACGAAAAGTGGAGACAGTGTGGACCCCACCTAGAAACTTGAAGGAGTAGAATCCTAGGATAGTCTGAAGACTCCTAAAGCTGCCAAAAATATTCTGTAGGATCTGTAAAGTTCTTCCTTTTCACGCTGGATGTCTGTGTGAGATTAGATTTTTTTCATATACTTTAAACAACAAATTGTGGCAGATTGAATGCAAAAGAGGAATGAGACTCTATGTATCCGCTATACACCCAGACAAGAAAGAGAGCTGCACCTGTAAAACAATGACCCTACTTTCACTGCTTTTGTTGGTTTTGAATATTTATGTTAATATATATTTACATATTATGCTTATTTGTTCTTGAGTAAATTTGTGTTACTTATGAAATATGTAATAGACTATGTTGTTTAAATTTTTTGTTTTTAACTTATAAAATTGTAAGTATTATTATGCAAACTCCAACTAATGTAAGTAAATGCAAACTTTAATAATCAGAATAGAGCCAAGGGTATAGCTCAGTGGCACAGCACCTTTCTGGTAAGCACGAGGTCCTGAGTTCAATTCCCGGTACCAAAAGCAAAATCAGAATCATAGAGAAAGGCTAGACATGATTAAATGAGGCAAAAGTAATGAAATGAGAGAGAAAATAACACATATCACATCGAGAGTGCTGCTTTTGACAGAATTCTTGAAATGAATGGCCAATGTTTGGAAATGCCATAATAAGTTTGGTAGAATATTACAAAGGAATTTTGAAATAATTTTGGCAGAATAGGGCAAAGAAATTTTTGAAGTACCTAAAACTGCAAAGGGGGAAAGTTTAAATATGATTCTCTAATTTCTCTCAGACTAGAAAATGCCATAATTTAAGTAAATTGAAGGAATTGCCAGGCATGGTGGTACACGCTTGTAATCCCAGCACTCCGGAGGCTGAGGCAGAGGGATCGTTGCGAGTTCGATGCCAGCCTGGGCGACAAAGTGAGCTCAAGATCAGCCTGAACTGTACAGCAAGACCCTGTCTCAAAAAATCAAAACAAAGAAAGAATTACTGTATCCTGTTCAACAAGGAGCACACGAGTATATAGATACAGATTATTAAAATGATTTTGATGTGGAAATAAAGATACAGAGTAATTTGAATAGGATTAATATGACCATGGTGGAAATTACAGAAACCGGCAATAATTCCAGATACATAAAAAAAAATAAAATTTTCTGCATATGATAGATAAAGGAGACAGATCCAAAGTGAATATAGGAAGCTGAATGTTGGCGACTGTAATAGTCATAACTAAATTTTTTATTCTGTGTATGCCCTTTAATATACTTTACAAATTTTATAATATTTATTGATTCCAGTGTTATCACTGAAAATTTTCTTTGAACTTTTGTTATACAATTTAGAATTCTTCCTGCCTAAGGGTATAGAATTTTAAGCTAGTTGACTAAAATATGTTCTTCAAAGAGGAGCTTATTTACATTTTATACAGCTGTTCAGTGATATCCCGATAGATGAAGAACTGGCCAGGGAAAGCACACAAAATGACTGCATTATTGGAGCTCAATTTAAGATAGTAATAAAAAAATTAAATATACATGGTATATTTAAATAAATAAAATTTAAATATGCCTGGAAATTTTAAATAAGCCAACTCTGTTAAAGCTGTAATATCCAGATAGTTTCTGTTATGTTTGAGGGCATTCTGGAAAATTTCTTTCAAAGTAAAAGTAACAATGTCATCTCAAGTACTGGCTGCAGTCAAACAGATTTTTAAAATTTTATTTTAAACTTAAATTTATTTTATAACTGAAAAGCTATAAAACTGTACATCATAGGATGTTTTAATACATGTGTATATATATCATATAATATTTAAGCCATGTTAACATCTGGTTTTCATGATTAAGAGAATCCATCTAGCTGTTTGAAACACATAGCACATTATCATTATCTGTAATACCTTACAGTAGAATAGTGCAACCTAAGTCCTTGCTGTATCAGTGAGGTATAGCAAAGACATTTCAATTCCTTAGTCTAACACCGATGTGGATTTTCTTTAAGTTGATGGATTCTAGTTGTTCAGTGTCTCTTATATGAATATATTTAATAGAATCAGCTTATTTAAATATACTGGACATATTTACATTTTATTTATTTAAACATACTAGGCATATTTAAATTTTATTTATTTAAATATACTATGTATATTTAATTTTTTTATTACTATCTTAAATTGAGCTCCAACAATGCAGTCACTTCGTGTACCTTCCCTGGACAGTTCTTCACCGATCGGGATGTCACTGAAGCTATCACGGGATATCAGGGTATCATTACGCTCCTACTTATCAAACTTCCCCCTTTCTGTTCCCACACCCCCAAGCTTTAGATAATCATCATTCTATTCTCAATTTCTGCGAGATCAGTTGTTTCATACTGACATGTGAGAAGATCCTGAGGGGCTTTTCTGCCTGTGTGCTGTGTGTTTCCCTTTGCATCGCAGCCTCCATTATTATGCTTGTTGGCATCATGACAGGATTTCATGTTTTCTGGCTGAATAGTATTCCACTGTGTATGCATCACCTTTTCTTTATTTGTTCACTCAAATGGGTTTTCTAATGCTCCTGACACTGAATTCAGCCATTAATTTACTTTTATTTTACCAAAGTAAGTGCAGACTGAAGTCCTGTGTTCAAATTTTTGAGCAGAAATCTACTCTATTTTTAAGATAAAACAGATCAATAAAACTCTTATTTTAAGAAAAATAAAATGTAGTTTTTCTTGTGCTTATAGTTAAAATATACCAAGTTAGAGTGTTTAATTTCCCCCCGTTTAGAAAAGAATGTCGTACTTTGATGAATAGTTGTTCACATTTTCTCTATGAAAAAGAAAATCTGGGAATAATTTTACTCCTTCCTTTATCTCTTCTAGATCTGGACCCTGTTAAGCAGACAACTGTCGGAAGTGATCATCACAATAATAAAATCTATAGCAACTGGGGACAACCTGCTAACTCTAATTCAGTATTTTAATTTTAAAAAGTTTAACATTGGAGGGCAGTGCCACAGTAAGCATTAAAAGTAAAGATGTTTTACTCACACAGCCTAGATGTTTTAAAACACAGCAACACTGTATTGTCTTCAGTAATCACCTAACCTCATAAATTATTGTGAGGAATAAATTAATTTATAGTGCAGATATATTTAGACTTACGTAAACACACATAGGTAGAACAATTGGAAAAATGTTGATAATAAGCCTACCAGGTACTAGTTTTATTTGAAGATGTATTCGATAAGAAAGATATTATAACAACCATTTTCAACAGAGCTTGAATATACTGGCAACAGTGTTTGTTTCCCATTCTTCTCCTTCCCTTCCCTTCATCTTGTATAACCTAAAGCTCCTGCACCCTGTGTTACCAATTCATAAGTAAGTGTTCTACACTGGGGACAGACTGCTGGAACAATGTAAGATACACTCACTGTTGTTTTTCACTGCGAGCAAATAAATGCATGGTAAAACCGCCTGCCTTCGTGTGTACCTACATTCAAACATCTAAAGGTCATGTTAGAGAAAAATGGCATTAAAATATCTGACTAAACATTTTTTATAACCTACATAGTTTATATCCATACAAGTATAATCTTTGCAACTACTTTGTTTTCTGGGTACTTTTAAGCAAAAAGTGAATAATATTTTCATCAAATTTTATAGACTAAAATTATGCCCAATAACTATCATTGGTGTAAACAAAAAACCCTTAAGAATCTGTTTCTTTGGCATGAGAAACCAAACCGGTAAATAAGGACCAGAGTATATGATAGGTGTTGTTGTTGCCCAGAAGAAAAGGGAACTAGTGAAGCGGGGTAAAGGAAAAAATGCTAAAAGAGGGATAAAGTAGAAACAAAGCTTTGTAAATAAGAGAAGAGGAGTTGAAGGGGGGAAGAGAATGGGGGAAAATAACCAGGATACATCATGTAGAGCTACAAATTCCCTACAAAGAATGTGATCATTATATATATCTAAATCATACCAATAAACTTAATTTTAAAAATCTGATAAAATGTATAGAGACTTAATTAGAAGAGAATATGTACATGGAAGGAATGATTTCCACATAATGCTGTGTCTTTAATATTCCCTTTCATGGTCACCTATGAATGTGTGATCTGCACAGATGAAACAAAAGGAGAAATATTCCTGTAACAATAATGTTTATAAAGTAAGATAACTTACATTATAATACATTTTGTGAAATATATAGTATGTAAAACATACATGTATATTGTATATATAATATAGTTGTATTATAATATTTTTATAAACCTAAGTGTGCACAGGTACACACCTGTACAGATATTTGTTATACCCATATTTAGCCAGAAGAGAGAAATGAAGAATTCATCTGAGTAATGGATAGAAGAATTCTTCTTATACTTTTGTTTTTTATTAACTGAATAATCTCATTTTCACTTTTTGTGTCAGCTATAGCAGTGAACTCAGTCTTAAATATAATAATTCAAAATTTTTTCTAAAGTGAAGTAAGTCTCAATAATGATATGCTAACAAATTAAATGCTTTCAGCTAATTATAGAAACAGACCTGTACTTTGTGTCTGTATTCTTGTCCCCACTGTTAATTTGTCGTGTGTCTATGTACTCACTGAGAAGAGCGCCACTTGGGTCATTTCATTCTAAGACATTGCTTCTTAAGTACAGAGTAAACTTAAGTCATAGAAAATGTGGTGATATTTAAAAGTGGATGAACTTGTTCTGTTTTCTAAAACAGCTGAGATTAGAACACATGATGTTAAAACACAATTTGTATTAATACCTTTGTTCCATTTGCTGTCGAGATGTGTAATTACCAGTTTATTACAGTCTGTACTGATTTAGGAGATTGTTTTTGCTTATAAACATAACACCATTTTCATCCACATTTACCATTGGCTTATCAGCTTTGCCTTACAGGAGTTTAATGATACTGTTACATAAGATCAAAATGGGATGCTTCAGGAATCAAAGACCTGCTGCTATCATTGGCAAGTTCCGAAGTTTGTGGCATGTCCTCTCTTTTGAAAAACTTATCCCATCACTGTAAAAAAAAAAAAAAAAAAAAAAGAAAACACACAAAAACCTAGAACGCCTGCATAAAGAATTGTCATTCTAGATTTGGTAAGTCATCCTTATATCCACCATGGGGGAAGAGTGTACGTGACCCAAATGATAACAACAAGACGCAAGACAATGACCACTTTCTGAAAGTTAATAGAATACTGGCATTTTGTCTCAATTTTTATTTTCTTGCAAAACAACTTACCTTCTGTTATTCATGCATTTTAGGGTGCTTAACTATGGATTAACTAATAAATCAGAAAACATTTGCTCTCCAAGTAAGTCAAGAAGAAAACCCGTATTCTTGCCTGTGTGAATATATTATACTTCATACACAATCACTAGATGAAGGATTAGCATGCAGTGCAGCCGTTCACGGGATAGCTAGCAGGGCAGCTCATCTCAACCTCTTTTTTCAGTCTAAACCTAGTGGACTATTCATTTTGGCATAAAAAAGATCGATCTCTTCATTACATAGTCAAAAGCCAGTGGGTGGAAAAACGGTTTTATCTTTAATCTCTCTTTTTTTCTCTGAGGATGTGTGGGCACTGATGGAATTTTGATCATTTCTCTAAGCTTTCTAGTTATGAACAAAAATTACAGGGGTAACTGTAGTCATAGAATTTTGGTATGTGTAGCTAAACTTTTAAAGATTTTAAAGATTATTAATTATGCTCAAAGAAATGATGTGTTACAGAAGTAAATTATATAGAAATGTTGCATGCAATGCCTGGCCATGTAGCAGTTTGAGACATGGAAATTGTTATGATGATATTTTAAATTTATTTGACTTAGTTATGACAAGGAAATGTATATTCCTGAAGTTTCTCTTCAATGAGAACTTATCTGATATTTTCTTAATGAATTTCTCAACAGATTTATTATATTTGTATACATAAGTACTATAAAAGGCAGCTTCGCCAGTACTTGCAGGTAGACAGCTGGTAAGCTACAGGCCCTCAGATAGAGTTAGCTGGTTACAAAGGCAGCAGAACACACACTGAGTTAAGAGTGAATCCAAATTGTATAGCCAATTAAGCTTAAACATAAGAAAGCAAATACAGGAAAAAATGATTAAAAGTTAAGATAAAAGCCATAGCTTGAAGAGAAAAACAAAACCTTCTTGAGTAGAGCCACCACTAAGTTAGCTATGAATCCCTCTTATCTCTTGTCTAGACTTTGAAAAATTTAGAGCAGTAAAGAAATAAAGAGCTCAATTTCCTTTGAATAGTATACTACTATGAAAGCACTTCCACACTGTTGATGGGAATGTAACCTAGCGCAACCAGTTTGGTTGGGTATCAGTTTGCAGATTCTTCAAAAAATCCACATAATAATTCAATTTGAGGCAAATGTACCTCAAAGAATTCAACTCATCATGTTCCAGTGATTCATGCGTACCCATGTTTATGGGAATGCAATTCACAAGAGGTCAGTTATAGAAGTGCCCAGTATGTTTATCAACCCATCAATAGATAAAGTAAATGTGATATATATACATTATGAGTAGTGCTCAACATAAAGAAGGATAAATCTGAGCCATCAATAGGAAAATGGATAGACCTTGAGACCAAAATAATAAATGAAATAAATCAGATGCAGAAAATTAAATGTCATGATCTCCTTTATATGAGAAACCCAAAATATAAACAATAAATATTTTGTTTAAAATATTTATGATATTATAGATAAATATTTTGTTTAAAAAACAAAATAATGGAAAGATGGTAGGAAACAGAGAAATAGACTTTTTGGGGATAAAAAAGATCTGGAGATAGGGAATAGGAGACACGGGGAAGAAAGGTGATTAAAAATGTTCAAGGTGTGATATATATGTACATATGTATATACTTTCTATATATCTGTATATATCAGCAAATGTTAGTGTCATTAAAACAAATGTTAATGTTATACATTGAAAATATATACTAATAAAAATATATGTAATGACCGAACATGTTATCACTTTTCATTTAACATCATAGTTGGAAGGTTATTGTAGGTCTCAGTACTTCCTTCGTTATTATTATTACTGAATAATACTATGCTGTGACACTTTTCATTTCTCTATCCATCAGTTGCAAGTATTTACATTTTGATAAATTTAGGCCATTATACATAACACTGCTATAAACATCTGTGTGCAAGTATTTCATATATTTTGGGTTTTATTTAACTTGTATTTTTTCGTCTCTCTTACATATATTCCTAGGATGGAATAACTGGATTTTTCGGTAATTTTATGCTTGACTGAAGAACTGCTCAACTGTACCCTAAGCGAGCTGGACTTGTACATTTCTACCAGCCTTCTAGGAGAGTTGAAATGGCTCCACATTCTCACAGATGCTTGTTGTTTTAGTTTTCGTCCTAGTTATGCTAGTGAGGCTGGGATGGTTTTCACTGTGGTTTTACCTCACATTTTAGAGTTGAAATATATCATCAAGCATATTTTCATGTACTTATTGGACAGTTATGTATTTTCTCTTTAGTAATGTCTATTCAGATATATTTGTCCACTTAAAACTTGGATTATCTTTTTGCTGAATTTTAGGTTTTCTTCTTTATACAATTCTCTTAATATATATATATAACTTTCAGATATAGTTTCCTATTTTATGACTTATCACCTTTGAACTTCATTTGAGGTATCCTTTAACTTTCAGAAGTTTTTATATATGATCAAATCCAATTTGTTGACTCTTCTTCTAATGCTTGAACTTTGGTGTCTTGTCTAAAAAGTTTTCCTATATCAATGTCACAAACATTTAATCATATGGTTTGTTCAAATTGATCACAATGTTACATTTTACATTTAGGTCTGATATTTTAGGACTAAATCTTCATTTGTAGTGTAAAGAAAGGGTCCCCCTTCCTCCTGTGGCTGTTGATATCCAGTTGTTTTAGCACCAGTTGTGAAAAGATGATTCTTTCCTCACTGAATCATCTGCCTCCTGCCAAAAATTACTGGACTATAAATATAGAAGTTTATTTGTGGTCTCTTAATTCTATTCCATTGATTTCTCTCTCTGTTCTGCTGGAAATATCACACAGTATTGATTGCTATTATAGGACATTTTCACATGGAGAAGTGTGAATCTTCTGCCTTTGTTCTTTTTCAAAATTGTTGAGGCTTCTGTGTCTTGTTTTATTTTCATCTGAATTTTAGGTTGTTTCATCAATTTCCAAAATTAAGCACTTGAGATTCAATACAAACTAAATTGAATCTATAAATAAATTTTGGCTCTAGTGACAGATTTACAAAACTCAGTCATCCAATCTAGGACCATGGAATATATTTTTCTGTTTACTTATGCTTTTAATTTTTTTGAGATAGATTTTTTGTTTGTTTGTTTAGAGTAATACAACTGAACTTTGTTAATTTGTGACACTGTTTCCAGCAGTGCTTTTAAAAAGTATTTCTTTGAGCTGTTAAGTATCCTACCTTTCTGTCAGTTTCACATCCTGATATGCTCATTTTTGATTGGCTGCAACTAAGCTACAAAGGCCTCTCATAAACAACCCCCTTCATGAACAAATCTGTGCCAATGTATAAAAAAGTGGGTATGAGGACAATAAACTGCTTCTCTCGGAGCAAATTCCCCGCTTTGCAAGCAGAGGTCACTGGAGTTGTTAGTTCTTGGTAGTTTTGGATTTTCTCTCCCATAGTGGAACCTCGGACATACAAGTGAGTTGGCTGAGCTCGATTGGTACCTTGGCTTCTGTTCTTTCAGTTCCTGCGCTAGAGCTTTTACTCTACACATGGACACTGGTTGAAAAGGAAATCCTATCCCGTCACCAGGTCTTGCATGAAGTGAATCTGCTTCCCCATGAAGCTCAGGTAGGTACAAATCCTGCTGTTCTGTCACTCTTGGAAGAATTTCAACTGGAAGAAGGGTCCTTCTTTCCTTTTGGTTGTGCCCCCTGGAAGTGAGATTCTGAGACACGAACTGGTTTGTGGGTAGGGGTAGGCGTGTGGTTTCTGCGTCACTGACCCTGACTGTACTTAAAGAGATTTAGTAGAATGTCTTGAAAAACTGTTCCTACATTCATTATATGGCCTAAGGACAACTTCTAGAGACGTTAAATGATCATTTAAAAATTTTTTGCCTGTGTGTTCTGTCCGTACTGCTCCTCACATGCATGCTCTGGAACTGTTTTCTTTTCTAATTTTTCAATTCTTTCAAATAAATAAAGCTGTAGCTCTCACACTCTAACTGCCACACTTCAAACTTTGCTTCTATTTCAGTAAGAAATAATATTAAGCAGGTGTATGTTTATATTTACAGTAAAGATAAAGCAGCAGTTATTTCTGGAAAAGTTTTAATCTCTATCAACCCTTTTCTACTCCCTCTTCTTCTGAGCAGTTCTTAATACCTTGTTTTGTCCAAGTTTCAGCTTTCATGTGGCCCTTGAAGGAACTATGAATTTGCTTTATGCCCCAAATACACCTATTTATCATATATAGTATTAAATTGTATTTGCAAACAAAAAACTGGACTCATTGAGACAATGGCACAATGAAGTCTTTTGTCTTAAGTATTTTTTTTTCTTAGTCACTTTGCGTGTTCATTTTCTCTATAGCTGACATATATTTTTGTCCCAAAGAGATCAATTCTCATAGATGGAAATAATTATTTTGTTTAAAACATGGGAAAATGTATACTGATGAAATTAAAATTTTTCTCATTAATATATTAATTATTAAATTCAGAGTTTTATAATTTATATTTATAATTGTGTTCATAATGAAACTTCAAAAATAATGATTTCACCAATATAAATTTACTAAATTAAAAAATTTGTTTTAATTCTTCCAGCAGCAATAGCATCTCAACATGAACATCTCACTGATGTGATCTACTAATATTTGTAAAGTACATTTCATTAGGAAATATGGTATTGGGAAGTGGAATGCAGCTATAACAAATATCTTAACATGTGGAACAGGTTTTATAATTAGATAATAGATACAAGCTGGAAGCATTAGCAGGTACATGATAGAAAGAATCTGTCCTCATAGAGGGTAGGTAGAAATCCGCATAGGAAAGCTGCTTTCGGTGAGAGCTCTAAAGGAACCGGAAATCATGAAAGAAACTGTGACAGCAGAGATGCTCCTAGGAGAGATGTAGCCACAGGGCGGGAAATGGCTGATGGTGCCCAGAGCTGAGACAGAAAAAAAACAGCATTCATTTTCAGCCTTGGGGAAGTGACACTGCCAACACCTTGACTTACCCCATCATACTGCAAATTTCTGAGTTTCAGACCTAAGAGATACAAAACTTTCTGGTTTTTAAATTCACCACATGTGTGGTAATCTGTGATCACAACTACAGAAGAAACAGATTGAACACTTGGCTCTTTTGTGCTTACCTCTGAAACGGGGGTCCTAGATGAGAAGATCTCTCTTCTCATCTTACACTAGTCATCGTTCTTGGTGACAAGTATAATTAGTCCAGTCAGTAATGGGCAAATTTTGCCACTGAGACTGCATTTGTTCATTTAATTATTTCTTTACTCATTTGAAAAACTGAAGAGATGAATGAATTCAATAAGTTACTATAATATCTTGCATTTGTCAAATGCCTACTGTAGTCCAGGTTGTGGGGAAAATATAAAGGAAGATTTTTACCATTATAAAACTAACTTCCAGCTGTGGAGACTAAGAAGAAAACTGTTCCACTTCCTAATGAGTGTGCCATGTAAAAGTCAGTCTACAGACCTGCCCTGAAGCATGTCCTGTGGAACCCCAAAGTGGGCCAGCAGACAACTGGGCAGTGGTTTCGAGAAGTAAATTTAATTCTTCAGGCCAGAAGTATTAGAGACATCTGCACAAAAACGGAAAGCAATCGAACATGGTTTATGCAAGAAAGAAATAAAAGGGGAGAAATCTTTGAGTTGAGGACTCAGACCATTGTTCTTTCTGGTGAGATTGTAATTAGGGAAGAGATTTTTCCTTTGATATTTCACCCCGCTGTTTTCAAAGCACAGTACTCATTTTGATGCAGCAAGAACATAAAAACTTTAACACAAAACGGATACTATATCCCCATTACATTTTGCATAATTTGTCTTTAGTAAATCAAACTATACATGATTGAACTGTGTCATTAACATGTGATGGGGAAGAAACAGAAATACATAGTACAGTATGTTCTGAGTGTTTCTAGTACTACTTCAAAAAATGCCACCTCTGATGATGAAAAAGTGGCAGAAAATGAAGTGCTCGTATGGGCTTAAATCTAGGAATCCTGAATAATTCTGGAGTTTTAAAGAGAAAAGAACTAATCTTGAAATTTGAATGGCAGTTTATATCGTTCCCAATATTTCTACTATTAGAAAATTAGTATTTCAGGAACTTTCTACTCTTTTAATAACTTGGAGGGGCAAGTGACTAGCAGATCAAATCAAAATTGTCTTCATCCACCATTATTATAGAATTATTAAGAATTCCCTTAAAGTTCAACTTATTCACTTTAATATTTAGATCATTTGTAATAATCCAGATCTTAATACCAAGATTGGGTTTGGAAATTTCAACATGTGTCATATACCCAGATGTGACCACTGATGCAGTGCTTTATCTACTTAACTGGGTGACAAAAAAGCATGTTTTCATTCTAATAAAGGATTTCCAACAAAAGGTTTCTCTGCTTCTTTTAAGACATTTAAGAAAACAGCCACTTACTCTGTGATGGTATCAGCCTTTTGTCTGCGGTTTGTTACCTCATCTGTTTCACAGACAGTGTTAATGAGGGCACACCTTTAATTTAACCTTCCCTCCTCAGGTGATCAGTCGTCTCCCTGTTGTTCCACGGCCACTGATTGCAAGATAACCCTGCAAGGTAATTCTGCAAAAGAACTCAGGCGGTGCTACCAACCCCAAAGCTCAGAGAAGCTACTCTAAGCAGTCCTTGTCTCTCACTCAAGCTCTCAAAGTAAGCTGCTGTTCATTGATAATTCATAGATAAAGTCCACAGAAATAGTTCCCGAGTTTTAGTAATTTTCTTTGTCTAGCTGGAGTTAATGATAAAACTAAACAGACAAAACAGTTGTTGTTGTTGTTATCAGGTTCTATTTGTGTTATTATTGTGTTTTCAAGGCTTCACTCCTGCAACTGTGATGAAATGTTTGTTTATGAATCCTTTCCAGCTGCCTTCAGAAATCAGTGTATTTTGCTAGATTACTCTTCTGTATCTCTCACTTTTATGTCATTCTTGCCAGTACCAGCAAAGTTCTTGCTTCCGTTTGGCTCATTATCCTAATATTTTTTAAAAGACGACATTGCATAACAGTTAGAGTGGCTTCTGTATCCAATTCTCTCATTCATTAGCTTTGTGACTAAGGAGAAGGGAATTAATTCTGCTGTAGTTGTTTTTCTGTGTGAAATTGGATGTTATCTAACGGTTGTTAGCAGGTATCAGTAGGTAATATAGAATACATGTAGATCATTTAGAATATTGATGCTGTGGATGAAGTAAACAGTAGCATTCTGTTGGTAAGTCCTATATTTTACTCATTCCATCTCTTCTTTTAAAGACGTTTTAAAAATTACACCATTATTATCATATCTTTGTAGTACAAAGTGATTATATTTCTGTGAGGAGTTGGAACATGTTCATAACATATCTTAATTCCTTTTTTATTCACGGCCCTCACCTTTCCTCCTCCATCTGATGGTTTGCTTCTATTTTGCAAAAGATCTGTATCCTTGTTTCCTGTTATCTCTTTTTGTTCTTTAATTTACTTATATTTTGAGTCACATATAAGATAAATCATGTGATGTTTAAACTTTATGTCTAATTTATTTCATTTAAACTTATGGTCTCAATGTTCATCCATTTTTCCTACAAACAAGTCAAATTCACTCTTCTTTATGGCATAGTAGTATTCTGCTATGGATAAATACCATTTTTTTTTATCCATTCAATTGTTGATGGACTTACAGGCCTCTTTCATGATTTAGCTATTATCACTTGTGCTGCTATACACGAGTGTGAATATATCATTGTTATATGCTGTCTTTAATTCTGGAAATAGCTAGATCTTGAATGTTGACTAGAAGTTCAGTGGTTAGAATGGACGAGAAGGAAAGTGTTTTAGAAAAGGAACAGCAGGGTTGGAGAAAGAATTCATTCCTCTTGTTCTGAACGCATTTGGAGGCGTGAACCATGAGAGGAAGGACTGTGCAAAAGTAGGCCTGAGTCTTAAGCCAAGGATACTGCTGATGGCAATACACAGAAAATGGACTGAACCTGGTCCTGGTTCTCCAGTGGCCTCTGTGACCTGCTACTCAGAACGTGGTCAGCAGGCCAGTAGCATCATCATCACTTGGGAGTTTTGTCAACATGCAGACTCTCAGATTCTACTGAAACTCTCTGAAACAGAATAAGTACTTTCCCAAGATTCCCAAGTGACTTGTGCACACATTAAAGTTTCACAAATATTATTAATCACAGAGGTGATTCAAACCCTAAATGTCCCCTGAAGACTTAAACAGAAATAGAGGGCTACGAAATGCAGCTAGCAACCCTATGTGGAGTCATTACCCCAAGCCTTCATTTCTCCAAGTCCAGGCAGAGCGCACCCAGCCTTGTCAAGCTTCACTCACCCTTTTTTTTTTTTTTTTGGTGGCGGGGGGCTATAAACTCATTAGTACATGTGTCATCAGCAACTAAGTTAGATAAAAATATTACAGGCAGTCAGATAGTGCTGGGTTCTCGAAGGAGCCAGTGCAGAAGATGAGATACCTTACAACTGTGAGAGAGACAGGCACCTCCACTGTGCACCACATCTCAAGACAAAAGATACAACAAATGTACCCATATACTTCCTAGGGATAGACACCAGGGCTTGATATTTTAAATAGGTTTCCATCAGCTTGGGAAGGCCAGGAAGAGCTACTATTTCAACCCCCTACAGGAAAAGCCCCTGTTCTGTATTCACATCCCTTTACTATGTGACTTGCTTCCCTATTTGATCTTTTTTTTATTTTAAGGAGAGTAGTAAGAGAGAAAAAGAGCAGTACAATATGCCAACATCACAGACATAAGCAAACAAGCATAAACATTAAAAGTGATACAGGGTTTCAAAACAAAATCATACGAATTAACAGTGGTTGTTAGATTACATATTGTTATCTTCAACTGCAGTGCTCAGATTAGCAGATGTAAGAACGGAAGATTGTTCGAACCATTAAAGAGAATAAAAAAACTTTTATTAAATAAAACATTAGAAATATAGAGTTTCACTAGACAAGATGGTAGGAATTCACCAATGGCTGCTCCATTGCATATTTTTTTTCTTCCATTGCATTTTGTTGTCTTCAAATCAGTTGCTCAGATGACCAGATATAAGCAAGCAAAATTGGTCAGAGTATAAAAAATCTTAAGGATTAACTGCTCCTTTCAGCGCACCATCAGACACCGGCGGTGCAGCTATCCCAGCTATTCTCTGTATTGTTTTATCCGTATCCGTATCCGTATCCGTATCCGTGTCTACAGCTATATCATCCATGTCTGCATATTTGACCTTCCTTCTGTCTTTTTTCTTCTTTCCCTCATCCCAGTTGTTCCTTCCTTTTTTTTTTTTTTTTTTTTTTTTTTGGTACTGGGAATCAAACTTAGGACCTTGTACTTGCCAGGCAGGCACTTGTGCCACTGAGCTATATCCCTGCCCCCCATTTGTTCCTTCCTTTGAGCAATTTCTTTCCCTTTCTTATCATCCATTGTATGTTTTCAGTTTTACTTACTCTTTCAGGTTCCCACACCAGGGAAGCAACATGATGTTTACACATGTCAGGGTGGTATTTTTATACAATGGAGTTTTACTCCACTATAAAAAAGATAAACTCGAGGCTTTTGTAGGTAAATGGATGCAACTAGAGACCATGCTCATAAGTGAAATAAATCAGACCCCATTTGATTTAATCAACTTTACCTGAGCAATTATACTTTCAATCTTATTGGTTGACCATAGTTTTGTCCCACCTCATGCCCATCTTACAAGTTCCAATTTTTCTCCACCTTCGGCCTGACTTAAGTCATGGTTTTGCTCTATAAAATCTCTAGAAAAGGCAGAGTCCTTGGTCACTAACTGAGGACCCTTTCTGTCTCTCTCTCTCAGATAGAAGTTTTCCTTCCCCAAATAAATATATTCTGCTCTTAACCTCTGTTGTTCCTAAAATTCATTCTTTGATTTTAAAGAACATGAACTCATAGCGGATATCCAGCAGGTTGGGAGTTTCTTTCCCCTGTGTCACCTCCTCCCGGTACACACTGATTACATGCACTGCAGAGAACTGGTGCACAGACAATGCAGTTCTTTTCGCCCCTGCCTTCACCCCTCCTCTGTGTTTCCTCCATCATTTCCTTTTCATCATCTGTTTTTTGGCTTAACATTTGTTTACTGATTTCCTTTATTATAAAAGATTTGTGCAAAACTTATTGACATTTTATTTTGTTTCATCTGTGCTTTTTTATTACAAAACGTTTCAGAAATTCTCAACTATTTGATGACTTGGGATCATTCCACATTTTGCAAACCCTAAACTTCTTGATTTACTGCCTATTCCTGAATGGACATATGACTTTCTATATCATTTGTTACTTAAATTATGCAGTTGTTAGCATGACTGATGCTCTCTATCCAATTATAATCTTTAAATTATGCAATAGAGCATACTAAAATGTTTCTATCTTTTATTATTCCTTTATTATCATACCTATAGTCATTTAGAAAATTCCTTATAAAAAGTCTTGTTAAGATGCTGAGTACTATTAAAAGTTTCATATGCTAGATGCTTATCTATGTAGTAACATGATTAAGATAATTTATAAAATAAATAGCTAATCTTTCAATAAATTTTGTTGATTAATATAAATGAGGAGTTTTAATAGCAAAGGAAGACTACTTTATGAAGAACAGGGTTTCTGACAGATTGCAGCTACCTCAAATTTTGGAGAAGCACATCCTGTGTTGAGAAAATTGTCTGTTGTCTGGTACAACAGACAAAGCAGTGATCAAGAAGCAGCCTGCTGGAGGAAAAAGTAGTGTAACGCTTTGCTCAAAGAGGACAATAAGTGAGCATAAGTTCAGAGAGGCAGAGGGAGAGAAAGCATATTGAAGATGGTTTAGAATTGATAAAGCTCCAAAGGTATTGGTAGAGTTCTTATCCATGATTTTTTTATATCTACGGTATTTTTTGAACCCATGTTACAAACAAAAAAATAAGAATCTTTATTGTCAGGTAGATTGCCGGTTACATGTAATCTTTTGAGTGGTAACCACCATTTATTTACTTAATGTACATTACATGTCAGTAGTTGTTCTGGGTAGCCACCTCTGTTATTTCATTTAGACTTCATAGATGTAATTTGAATGTAAACGTGTGTGTGTGTGTGTGTGTGTGTGTGTGTGTGTGTGTGGTACAGGTTTTGCTTCAAGAGCAAACCACTCATGGGAAAACATCTTAATCGCTCACCAATTACCCGAACAAAGCACTTGACACTTGCAGGTTAAAGGGGGGTAGGGTTATTTTGCCTCGTGGCTCCAGAGGGTTTGGCTAATGGCCTGTTCCCTAAAAGTCAGAGACAAAGGGCATCATCAGTTATATGAACAATTTCAAAACTGAAAGTTGTTAACAATGTGGAAAATAATCTTGAACAGTTTAAGGCTGTTTTCAACAATACCAGCCCTCAGAAGGACTTTTCCTCCTCTGTATCTCATGAAGTTCCCTGCAGCCTGAGGAAAATTATTATAAAAAAGCTAAAGATCAGGGAGGGGACACAATAGCTTCTGTACACCTACAACTTCAAGACTTAGACATTAGAGTTTGCTCATGCCAGGAGGGATCAGGGCTGTATCAGGAGAGTGTCACGGTAGCAGAATACTGATGGAGAACAAGGTTTAACCACTTTATTTTCTATAACCACCAAGCTTGACCTCCAAGAGAAGCTGGTTATTTATCAAACATATATGTCATAAAGCTTCAATGCCCAAATGTTGGTTTCAGAGTTTAATAACCCACCTGCCATACCATAGAATTTGATAGAAATTCATAAAATTTAGACACTTACCCAGTTTATGTGTCTATGAGTTTTCCTCACAATCTTTGTCGAAAAGACACTTTTTAGACTACTTGGTCACTGTTTTGAATTTTCAAATACTGTTCCATCAAATAGATCTGAAAACTACCATGGTAAAGCAAATGAATAAACAAATAAATATATGTCAAAGAAATATAGTCTGAGAAACTAAATACATCTTTTGAAGTCTACATGTCTACCCATTGTAAAGGACTTAGATGGTTGTATAACAAATGTTTGCAGAAACTGTCCTTAAAGTAGCAAAAACATTAAGTAGCACAAACTCTAAATACTACTCTATAAATGAACACATTGTTATAAGGGAAATCAATAGTTTTATTAATAGATGCAGAAAGATATATTCCAGAAGATGTAAATTGAACTGAAAAGAAAATGAACAAAACTTAAAGTGAATCTACAGTATAAAAAACCTGATTTTTGGAAGATGACCATAAATGACATGTGTTTTCTGTGTTAAGTGCTGAGAGACTCTTCACTGGCCGTTTAAGGAGGCCAACTCTTTGACATTCATCCTACAGGAAAGAAGCCGATGTCGAGCCACCCTAAGTTCCTCTAAAATAGCTCCTTCAAAGTTAAAGCAAAGAACATGGAGGTGTAACTATGTGAATCTCAGAATCTTTTACAAAGGATAAATGGGATAGCCCAAAGGGATAAATAGAAAGAACAGAATTGCCAGATCAATGAATAGCCTTCTAAAACGGCTTCTTGCTGGGGCATGCCTGTAAACCCAGCACTTGGGAGGCAGAGGCAAGAGGATTGCTGTGAGTTCAATGCCAGCCGGGCTATATAGTGACATCAACGCTGTTCTGAACTACACAGTGAAACCCTATCTCAATAAATAAAATAAAATAAGCTTCTTTTTGGAAAACCATGTAGCTATATGGATTTTTAATTTAGGGACCAGATGTGGTAAGATTTATAGTATTTCTGATGCAATAAAAAAGCAGGTCAGAAGAAACTCTACAAACAGTAAGTAAAGGTGTGATTGCATTAGATTAATGGCATAGTGAAGAAAATACAGTCATATTAGAATATGGCATTGATCATCCCTGAAATGAGAGTGAAGGATGCCCCTGCTTTGTATCCCACTGATAATGTCATTAATGTAATCAGTCTCATGGTGTAGTTTCTAATTCTTTCCAGTCTACTTCCTCTTGACACTGAGAAGGATTCCCTGCTAACTCAATCAGCTGCAGACACCTCTCATCCCTGCCATATTTCCTCCCTGCCACAACGCAACCTGTTGAGAGACAGCCCTATGTTCTACTAGGGAATACAAGTGCCATCCTTGGACACAGAATGCTGGCTGTGGCTCCAGCCATTCAATCTAACATAGAAGCCAAATGCTTTCTCAGGTTACCTTATTTGAAAGGGAGCAGACAGGAAGCATAATTCTGGGATGAGTGACTCCACACCAAACTGTGTCAGTCTATCATTCACTTCCTATGGATGATCTGATTATTTCACTTGCAAATCATAAACATATATTGAAAACACTTGTCCCTCACAAAACTTTATTCATTGTCAACTCTCACTTGACTCAAGAGATAGAGGACAGTGGGGTGCCAGGTATGATGCAAATGAAATGGAAGGACCACACCCAGATACTCCTTCCTATGCGTGTACTTTGTGTGTTCTTTCACTCAGGTCTTACATGATTGGGTAGCCTGGTTTGTAGCCAGAAGAAAGGAGTGCTTACCTAGCTAGAGGAACCGTTATCCCCTAGTGGACCTTTAGTTCCCAACTAAGTTGAAACGTGTACATTACCATTTCCTTGCTGTATGTGTTATTTTGTATCAGTGTTCAGAAATCTATGCATGGAAACATTCTTCTGGTTTGTTTATACTGATACATTTATAGATGTGTATAATTTAACTATCGCAGACCTTATTAAAAAGAAGTTGTTGATAGCTAAGCTAGACCTTGGTCTTTCCCAAGGTAATCAATGAAGGTACACATATTCCTAAAGATAACCCTGGAAGAACCTCCACTCATCTGCCTGAACATAAAAAGATAAAAGGGGGAGGAAAACACTAGAAAGTACCAAAGGCAAGGTATAGAATATATGCTAAAAGTCATACGCTTGGAACCCTTCAAGTATTAATAATATAGACTCTTCAGGTGTTATTTTTAGTCCTTGTACAGTGGTCGCATCTGCTTGTTAAGATGCTTAAAGTTCCAGGATGCTGGAAGGTAAGAGCTCTTAGCTGTCACTTTCTATGAATGGAAGAAACCTGTTCTCACTACCAATCCACACCTGCCAATAAAAGAGACTGTTAGCCATGGAAAGTGTGCGAGCCTCTAAGTCGAGAAAGATACTCAGCCTTGTTCTTTCTCTCTCCCCTAACATACAGGCTCCAAATACTAGAATGTGTTTGTTAAAATTGGAGCTGGTCTTGATTACTCTTTTCTTGATACCTATTTTCTTAGTCCATTGTGTGTTACTATAGCAAATGTTACACACCAGGTAATGTATAAAGAATAGAAAATTATTTCCTCACATTTGCACAGTCCAGCAAGACTAAGATCGAGGCACTAGCAGGTTTGTCAACTGGTAAAAGCTCAATGTCTACTTCCAAAATAGCACTGTGAATGCTGCATCCTTCAGAGGCAAGGGAGTGTATTCTTATATGTTGAAAGACAGAAGACAATATGGGATGAACTCCCTCTTCAGCCATTCAGTGAGGACCTTAACTCCCTCCATAAGGGGAAAGACCTCATGGCCTGATTATCTCTTAAAAGTTTCCCTCTTAATATTTCACATGAGCAACCTCTGAATTTTCCAGGAAATTTAATCAGTGTAGCAATAGGTGCTAGCATTGTTAAGTCCCTTACAACACTGATAATGTGTGAAACTCTCTAAACTCACCCACCTGCCCATTGCTGACTCTTCAGTCTATAAGGACAAATAAATTTCCTTTGCTTCCATTGAGTAAATATGACAGGCACCAGCTGGGCACCTATTTGCAGAAGTTTGAGCTTCTAGGATCTCATATTTACCTTTTGGGCAAGATTTTAAGAAGTGGCCATACTAAAGAGGAGAAGGACACTAGGGTAGGATTTTTCACAGCTTCAAATATTATGAAATTCTTGGGTGGATGTAATTAAGCCAAAGAAAGTAATATTTGTCAATGTCAAAGGATAAATAGTCACAGTTAACAAACTGGACTTTGAGGTCCATCCAGTTAATCTGTTTTCCTTACCAAGAATTGTGTGAGATAATAAAACCACACTTACCTATTGTCCACCAAGCAAGAATAGGGGTCAATCTGTGATCGAGCTATGCACAGATTAAAATAGAATGGGCCTAGAGGACACTCCATCTCCTGGCTGTGAAAACAGGGATAGAGTTTTATAAAGCACCTCAATCAGTACATCACCATCTATTTTCTGGGTTGAGCTCAATGGCTATGGAAGAGAAGTTTGGGTGCTTCTTTGCATATTTTTCTTCCAGTTATTCATTATTCTTCAGCCCCATTGTCTACCGCAGCAAAGCCATCCACTATTCTCACAGTCTTGTAGGTTGAAATTATGTAGTTGCTCATGGAGAAAAATAATTTATTATGAATGCAAGAACTGATAGATAGAGGTTAACTTGTCTAAGGCTGACGCCGCACATTGTCCATTCCATCACACACCAGGCTAGGGCTTTTCACAGAGGCTCCTATAGACACGCTGCAGCCAGAAGGTGAGGGGAAGCCAGCTGATGAGTGCTGGGGGGACAGAATATGTTTGGACACTTTGAGGACCTCAATGACATATTGCTACAACCACCCTGTGTGCATAACTGATCATAGCCAGGGATGATTGCTAAGTGTAATTGTTACATAGTATGATGAAGAAATGAAGTTGGATATGAGGTGATGTATTTATAGCACTTACAGCTACAAATGCGATCTTCAGTGCTTAGCTTCAGTGTGAAGTTTATGCACACACAGCCCAAAGACCACAGTCCATTTCCCCAAGCCTGGAGTGAGGTGTTATTAGATCCCTGACATATTTCAGAATATAATGTGAAACAGGGTTCCTAAGAACTTGCTACCGCTTATTTCTCTGATTTCTAATCAGAAAATTATTCTCTGGAAACAACTTGAGTACTTTATCTTGGTTGTTCAATAGAAAAGCACAAAAAGAAGACAAAAAAGATAATAAGGTGATAAGAGTATAGGGAGGGATAGGTATATGGAAAAGAATATTTCATTGTGATACTCTGCTTGACTTTGATTCAAGTAATAATTCTATTATCACAATGTGTATATGTCTTAGCTTTTTTGTAAGTAGAGAAACACCAACTTAAAAAGCAATGAGATAATGTTTTAAATTATAAGACCAGAAGAGTTTTCAAAGAGATATAATTTGGATCTTGGCAAAATGTGAGAAAATCACTGTTTCTGTGAGCTGCTAGTGGAAGTGGAAATTGGAACAATCATTTTGGAGAAAAATTACATGACATATTAAAAAAATTTAAAACAATTGCATGTCTATTTCTGTATGTATTATGTATATCATGAAACCAGATTAAACTGTTATCCTAATATACTGTATTCTTGCTTATTCTGTTTAATCTGTGAACATCTGAAAGAATTGTGTGCTTGCTTCTCCCTGGGTTGATTTAAATATGTGTTCATTAAAATTTGTCAACTTGAACTGCTCTCATTTAGCTTTTTCTTACTCTGTTTTTCAATGTATAATTCACTTTATTTTCTCCTCTTATTACTTCTGCCCTTCATTTTATGTGATCTGTATATTTTTTCCTCATCTAATATATTTTACCTTTTATAAACTTCTCATAATATTAGGATTAATTGTCTGACTAAATTTGCATGTCTGTATATGGGTACATATATTTACACTTCGAAGATATCAATGGATAAAGCAATACCCACTGTTGAGACCGTGTCACCTTGTCTATAGATCAGTGGTGATTGTACTATTTTTTATGCTAATTGGTGTCTGTTTGTCAATATGTTTTTGTACTTTTATTTTTTTTAAATAAAAAAAAGATTTTTCTTTTGTCTTTTTGAGACAGGGTCTCACTATGCAGTTCAGGTTAGTTTTGAATTCACTTTTTGGCTCAGGCTAGCCTTGAACTTGCAACAATCATCCTGCCTCAGCCTCCCGAGTGCTGGGATTACAGGCATGAGCCACCATGCCTGGCTGTTTAAGATTCTTAAGGTTTGCATGAAGCTGAAGTCAGTTTCATTTGATTTCAACATGTCTAATTTTATTAAACATTAGTGACAGTACATATTTATTGTATTTATTAATAATTTTGACATATGTGTGATATTTTGATATTTACCCCATAGCATTTTATTATTTTTTATTTTCCCTTTCCTATCACTGATGGCATTGTTTTTGTCCTGTGTTTCTTCTAATTTTTTTTTATTTTATTTTTAAAAAATAAAAGTACAAAAACATATTGACAGACACCAATTAGCATAAAAAATAGTACAATCACAACTAAACTATAGACAAGGTGATATGGCCTCAACAGTGGTTATTGCTTTATCCATTGATATCTTGGAAGTGTAAATATATGAACCCATATACAGACATGCAAATTTAGTCAGACAATTAATCCTCTCAACAATAGAAAAAACACAAAAAACCAAAAATCCAAAGACAAAAAACAAAATAGGCAAACATCAACAACAGCAACAGCAACAACAACAACAACAAAAACACCAATAGTTGCTGCTTTACATATTGATATCTTCGAAGTGTGTGTTCAGGACAACACATACAGACATACAAGATTGATCAAATAACCTGTCATCGATTATTTCTTAGCATTAAGTGATATAATACGATAGTAGAACCATGCTAGCCCTCCTGCATATATGCATATTCATATATACATACATACATTTTTGTCTTTTTCTTTTCTACTTTCCTTCAACCCATCTGTTCCTTGTTTTAGAACAGATTTCCTTCATGTCTCTTAGTTTATATTCCCACCCTCGGGTTCTTACACCAGTGATACAATACGTTGCCTGCACATGTACCGCTGATTTATTTCACTTATGAGTATGGACTCCAGTTTTGTCCACTTGCCTACAAAGTCCCCAAAACTGTCTTTCTTTATAGCTGAATAATATTCCATTATATAA
>PVLD010017219.1:8359-42662 GCA_004027595.1 Dinomys branickii
CTACTCCTATGTCTTCAAGATTTTTACCTACTTTCTCTTCCAATAGATTTAGAGTTTCTGTTTTAATGTTGAGATCTGTGATCCATTTTGACCTGAGTTTGGTGCATGGTGATAGACTTGGGTCTATTTTCAGTTTTCGGCAAGAGGCAAGCCAGTTTTTCCAGCACCATTTATTAAACAGGCCTTCTTTTTTCCAGTGAGTTTGGTTGACCCCTTTGTCAAATATTAGGTAGCTGAGTGGGTTTTTCATTATGGTTGCATCTTCCAGTCTGTTCCATTGATCCTCACGTCTGTTTTTTAGCCAGTACCAGCTTGATTTTATTACAGTAACTTTGTAGTATAATTTCAGGTCAGGGATTGTGATTCCACCTGACTTGTCCTTATTGCCCAGGATTGCTTATGCTATTCTGGGTCTCTTCTGGTTCCAGATGAATTAAAGGCATATGTTCTCTAGATCTGTGAGGTATGCTAATGGTAGTTTAATGGGAATTGCATTGAATCCGTACAACACTTTTGGTAGAATGGCCATTTTCACAATGTTAGTTCTTCCTAACCGTGAGCAGGGTATGTTTTTCCATTTATTGAAATCCTCTTCGATCTCGTTTTTCAGAATACTGTAGTTTTCACTGAATAAATCTTTCACATTCTTTGTTAGATTAATTCCTAAGTATTTCAATTTCTTGGTTGCTATTGTAAAAGGTATGGTTTCCTCAATTTCTCTCTCAGTCTGTTTGTTGTTCGTGTGTGGGAATGCTATTGATTTTTGGGTGTTGACTTTGTATCCAGGTACTCTGCTGAACTTGTCAATTAATTCCAGGAGTTTTCTTGTGGAGTTTTTGGGGTCCTTCATGTATAGTATCATGTCATCTGCAAATAGTGATAGTTTAACTTCTTCCTTTCCTATCCTTATTCCTTTTATTTCTCTCTCTTGTCTAATTGCTCTGGCTAATGCTTCCAGAACTATGTTGAATAGGAGTGGTGACAATGGACATCCTTGTCTTGTTCCTGACTTTAAAGTGAAACTTTTCAGTTTTTATCCATTTAGTATGATGTTGGCTGTTGGTTTGTCATAGATGGCTTTGATCAGATTGAGGTAGAGACCATCTATTCCTATTTTTTCTAAGGTTTTTAACATGAATGCATGTTGGACTTTATTGAAAGCCTTTTCTGCATCTATTGAGATGATCATGTGGTTTTTGTCTTTGGCTGTATTAATATGATTTATTACACTAATTGATTTGCAAATATTGAACCATCCCCGCTTTCCTGGAATAAATCCTACCTGGTCGTGGTGTATAATTTTCCTTATGATTCACTGTAATCTATTTGCTAGTATTTTGTTGAGTATCTTTACATCTATGTTCATTAGAGAGATTGGCCTATAGTTCTCTTTCTTGGTCGGGTCCTTCTCTGGTTTTGGTATCAGTATAATACTTGCCTCCAGAAATGTGTTAGGGAGAGTTGCTTCCTTTTTGATTTCATTGAAGAGTTTGAGGAGTGCTGGCATTAAATGTTCTCTGAATGTTTTATAGAATTCTGCTGTGAATCCATCAGGGCCTGGGCTTTTCTTTGTTGGTAAGTTTTTAATGATGTTTTCAATCTCATTAATTGATACTGGGTTGTTCAGGATTTTTGAGTCTTCCTGATTCAATTTTGGTAATTTGTACCTTTCTAAGAATCTGTCCATTTCTTCTGAATTTTCTATCCTATGGGAGTAAAGATTTTCAAAGTAGGTATTAATGATCTTTTGGATTTCTGTGGGATCTGTAGTGATTTCATCCTTTTCATTCCTTATTGCATGAATTTGAGTTCTTTTCCTTCTTTTTTTGATAAGGTTGGCTAGGGGTTTATCAATTTTATTTATTCTTTTGAAAAACCAACTCTTTGATTCACTTATTTTTTGTAGAGTTTTCTTCATCTCAATTGCATTAATTTCTGCCCTGAGTTTTATAATCTCCTCCCTTCTTTGGGGTTTTGGTTTGGCTTGTTGCTCTTTTTCTAAGAGTTTGAGGTGTAGCATTAGGCTATTTATTTGCTCTCTTTCTGTTTTCTTTGTATATGAGTTCATTGCTATAAATTTCCCTCTGAGGACTGCTTTCATTGCATCCCACACATTTCGGTAGGTTGTACTTGCATTTTCATTTATTTGTAGGTATTTTTAAATTTCTTCTTTAACCTGTTGTGTGACCCATTGGTTATTCAGGAGGTTGTTGTCTAATTTCCAAGCATTTATGTGGTTTTTGGAGTTCTCTTTGTCATTAATTTCCAATTTCATTGCACTGTGATCAGATAATATGTATGGGATAACTTCAATTCTTTTGCATTTAGGTAGATATGCTCTATGGGCTAGAATGTGGTCAATTTTAAAGAAAGACCCATGTGCAGCTGAGAAAAATGTGTATTCTGATGTTGTGGGGTGGAACACTCTGTATACATCTACTAAGTCCATTTGTTCACACTTTTGGTTCAGGTCTGTTATTTCTTTGCTGAGTTTCTGTCCAGTTGACCTGTCTCTTTGTGTCAGAGGGCTGTTTAGGTCCCCTATTACAATAGTGTTATTAGTTATTGGATTTTTCACGTCTGTTAAGATTTGACTTGTAAAGTTTGGTGCTCCATTGGTTGGTGCATAAATGTTTAGGATTGTTATCTCTTCCTCTTGCAGTTTTCCCCTAGCTAGTATGTGATGGCCTTCTTTATCTCTTTTGATTGTTTTTGGTTTGAAGTTTACATTGTCTGCAAACATAATAGCTACCCCTGCTTTTTTCTGGGGACCTGTTGCATAGAGAATTGTTTTCCATCCTTTAACTTTCAGCCTGTGGATTTCCTTTTGAGTAAAATGTGTTTCCTGTATACAGCATAACGTTGGATTGTGTTCCTTAATCCACTCTGCCAATCTTTTCCTTTTGACTGGTGAATTGAATCCATTTACATTAATGGTTATATGTTAGCTTATTCTGGTCATGTTATTTACTTGTTGTTGTTTTCCTACTTTTGCTATCTATTTACTTGTTCTGTTTGAGGGTTTGTTTCTATTGTTGTTCTTGAGATTGTGGTCACTTTTTTCATCTGTCTAGAATATCTTTTAGTGCTTTTTGCAATGCTGGTTTGGCACTCATGGAGTTCTTCAGTTGTTCTTTGTCATGGAAATATTTTATTTCTCCATTGAATTTGAAGGATAGTTTTGCAGGATGCATCAGTCTGGGTTGGAAGTTGTTTTGTCTCAGAGTCTGTAATACCTCGCTCCAAGCTTTTCTTGATTTAATTGTTTCCATTGAGAAGTCTGCTGTGATTCTGATGGGCTTTCCTTTATAGGTGATCTGTTTCTTTTCTCTAGCGGCTTTTAATATTGTGTTCTTTTGCTGGATGTCTGGGATCTTGACTATTATATGTCTGTGTGTGGTTTTCTTTGGGTTATGGCTCGTTGGGGTTCTATATGCCTTGATTAACTGTACTTCAGTATCTTTTACCATGTTTGGGAAATTTTCTGCTATTATTTCAGCAAATATTCTTTTTATATCAGTTGTGTTGTCTCCTGCTGTTTCACTAACTCCTATAACTCGAATATTATTTCTTTTTGCCTCATCTTGCAGCTGTTGGATTGATTTTTCTTGGATCCTTGATGACTTTATGAGATCCTTCCTTTCACACTCATTAGGTGCCATGCTGTCTTCAAGATCTGAAATTCTATCTTGGCTTCATTTAAGCGGTTTTGCCAGCTTTCAATGGAAGTTTTCAATTCCTGGCAATCTCTTTGGATCTGTTTCATTTGTGGTAATTCATTCCTAAACTGCTCTTGTAACGTTTCCATTTGTTTCCTATTTTCTTCTATTCTTTTATCTATTTCTTCTCTGTGTGTGCAGAACATTTCTTCCATTATGGTTTTCAGTTCATTTTTTGTCTGAGAGATTATTTCTACTTTAATCTCTTTTGTGGCCTGATGGAGTTGTTTCTTTACTTTGGATGTGATCGTTTCTGAAATTGTAGGTGTGTGACTAATTTCTGCTTTAATCTGTTCTATGGCCTGATGGAGTTGTTTCGTTACTTCGGATGTAATTGTTTCATAAATTGCAGGTATGTGGCTTATTTCTGTTTTAATCTCTTCTATGGCCTGATGGAGATGTTTCTTTATTTTAAATGCAATCGTTTTGGAACTTGCAGGTATGTGGCTTCCTGGTTCCCCTATATCCTCGCATCCAGTACTTGTTCTGGGTGGGGTTGGGTTCTGAGACTGCGTTTTGTTCTTCTGTCTTCCCATTTTTGGATATCAGATTCAAACTATTGAGCTATAAATTACCCAGGCAGTTCACCAGGCAAAGGTCTGTTGAAAAGGCTGCTCCAATGGCTCCTTCTCTTCAGGGGAATGTCCCTTAAGCTTTCTGCTAAGAGTTCCGCTCAAAAGGCTGCTCAGATGCTGCTTTGTGGGCTGAGTTACTCCCTACCGAGAGACCTGGCCAGGGCGTGTAAACAGCTCCCCCTCCCAGGGGTTCCTGCAGGCATGGGGGCCACTCAGATGTTCCTCTCTGGGCTGAGCTCCTCCCCCACTCAGTGATCTGGTCTCGGCGTGCAAACAGCTCACCCATCCTGGGATCCATGCAGGCAAGAGGGTCCCAAAGTGCTAATATTTCATGCTTCACTCGCGATGTGCTGCTCCCCTGCGTTTCTCTGTCTCCTCGGTGCTCTCACAGGGGCTGCTGACCACAGCTGCCACAGTGCCCGCACACTCTGGGCCTGGGGAAGGGAGAGAGGTGCTCTGCTCCTCTGTGCTTGGCATGCTGCCACGGCTGTGGGCTGCAGGCCGAGGAGCGCCCTGGTGGCAGGGACGGGGACCAGAGCGGGACCCGAGTCCGCAGCCCGGATTAGCACAGCCTGCCCGAGGAGCGCAGGCTCCGAGTCCACCCCACGCTGCAGCCGCCAAAAAGTCAATTTCTGGCCACAGCTGCCGGCGAGCCATGCAAGATCAGGAGGTGGGAGGGTCTGGCCAGCCAGCGGCCTCGGGGTGTGCAGATGTGGCCAAGCTGCTGCCCGCATGCCACGCCGAGCGCCTCGGGTGCCCAGCGCTCCGGGCCCACCCGTGCCTCACCATGGGAAGTTGGGCCACCCCGCCACGGCCCGGGCAGCACAGAGCAGCACGTTCAGTTTGAACTTTGCAGCTGCAGTCCTGGCACCCATGCGCGCTGTGTGTGTCTCGAGCTGGAGATCTCTATCTGGGAGGATCTTTTCTGCTGCTCACCTGGTAGCCATCTTCCTCTTTCTCTGGGTATTTTCTCTTCACTAAAGTTGGCTGAGTGCTTTTGCCCCACTGACTGACTCAACTTCCTTTAACAAAGGTAGAAAAACATTAGTAATTCTCAGTAATTTACCTGAAATGTTATGGTTTATATTGAAATGCCACCGCAAAGCTCACCCAAGGCTTTCGGAAGGTGAGTGGATCATGGGGTTCGATCGCTAACAGGATGTTAGGCAATGGAATCTTGTCGGAAGAGGCAAGTCCGAGAGAGCACGACCCGGTAGGGTGCGTCTTCCTCCTTGGCTTCTCCCTTCTCTTTCTGCTCCCTGGCTAGCATGACAGGAGCAGCTTTCTGCCTCTTGTCCTTCCACCACACCATTTCTGCCCTGGAGCCGCTGGCCACACAAGGACCAAAACTTATAAAATTGTGAGCCAATATAAACCTGTGATCTTTGAAGCTGTGTATGTTGAGTATTTTGTCTTATCAAGGAGCAAAGTGACTTAATCACATGAATGGAAGTGCCTCGACTGCATGTAAAATACAGCCTTCTTTCAATTCACATCCCTACTTTCAGCATTTGTGATTCAGTGACTTGTGCCTCACTCCCAACTCTCTTCTCTGACTCTGGGACAGGAAGTGTAGTGATAATGGTATAATGCTTCACAGTGCAGCTCCACGATGCAGGAATTATATTGGTGGTGTTCACACCTAACACAATGCACTTAGTACTTCTTGTCTGAACAAATAAAATGAAGGAAAGCATAAAAAGTTATTATTACCATGCAGTGTACTAGCCTAAGATTGTGACACCTTGATACATGTATGTAGACAAAACCTACCTAGGCTATCAGAAGTAATTTTGGTTTTAAAAATATTTATTTATTTGTTGTTAAACTTGACATATAATTATATTCATTTATCATGTGCAACATGGTGTTTTGAACTATATATGCATCATGAAATAGTTAAACTGATAAGAACAGATACTACACTTAATCTTAGCCAAAAGGCCAAGAAGTGATATTTTTTATTTTTTATTTTTTTGGTGCCAGGAATTGAACTCATGACCTCAGCCTTTCCAGGCAAGTGTATATGCCACTGAACTACATCCCTGACCCATCATGAAATAGTTAAAAGCACCTAATTAACAAATTCATTGCCTCACAAAATTATCCCTTTTATGATGAGCACAACTTAATAGCCACACTCTTAGGATTTTTTTAAGAATACAATATAGCATCAGTAAGTATAATCATCTTACTGAAAATTAATTTACATGAGCTAAATTATTTTAACTTATGTTTATTTAGAAAGTTTAAACCTATGTAAAGATAGAGCAAATTATATAATATCCTCTGAGTGCCCAGGGCCTAACTCCTTCCTACTTGTTCAGTCTATTCTCATTTCAAACTATGAAATACAAAATTTTTCTGGGAGGACATGTCCTCAGTTACTGTTGTCTAGGAATAAACTCCACTTTTAAATCATAAGACACCTTGTGAGGTCAGCCTCGGCTCCATGGTAAATTCTAGACCAGCCTGAACTATATAGTGAGACTCTGTCTCAAAAATAAATAAAATAAAATAAAATTTATGTTAAAACTGTTAAACGTATTGAAGATATAAATGAAGAAAAACAACTTACAAGACCCTGACATTCTAAGATATAGAGTCTAGCCAAGGAAAACAGGAATGGCTTTGACAGAAAAGGGTCTATGAATGGCAAATGATAGTGACTGAAATTTCCAAGAATTAATGAGAAAACAAAATCTTTGTATTTAAGAAATATAGTATTCAGAATAGTAAACAATAAATCAAATATAGATAGTGCAATGGGGCAATGGGGTACTCCCTTTCATTTGCAGCTGGGGCCACACACACACACCCTTATCCTAAGACTTACCACAAGGAGGCAGGGTTAAGAAAAGCAAAGAACCCCACAAGCCTGCCTTGTAAAATTCCAAAATTCCATACCATAAGTGATGTGTGCCAAATCCTACTGCAGGTACTTCCCATGGTACCATTCCCTCTCCTGGAGCTCACTGAAGATCCATATATATGGACTACACCTCATACATCAAATTATGACAGAGTGAATTATGGGAAAGGACATTCTCCATAGATACAGCTGGCACCACTCACACTCTGTCAATCATACTGTCAGTCATTCTCTGGGAACCCCAGTGAGTGGCACCCCAGAACCTGCGCAACATTTTTAATCCCTGTACCTTGCACCATTTTCTCTTTACCATCACCTGCCATATTCAATTCACTGTGACACACAAGAATCTAGGAACCTATCCAGGACCCCATCACCCATGGTAACTAATCCACATTCACACTCACTTTAAAAACCTTTTCAGCATATGTGACAAAACTGTAAATACAATGAGCAGAAAAAGATAATTTTTACTATAGTATAAATTATAGGAGCACATTTCTCAACTGCAATAAGAGATGCTTAATAAGAATGAAATCATCTTTCACAGGGGACAGGGAATAACTGCCAACCTGGAATGCCTGAATCGCCATCCTATTTTCATATGAAGACGGAGAGGGGCACTCTCAAGCCCTTGCTGAGGGAATGACAATGATATCTAATTCAGAAAGAAGAACTGGGAGCCCAGAACGGTGTGTGACACAGTGATAACTACAAACAGACAGAGACAAATATAGGAGTCGGCACCAAAGCAGAGGAAGATTACTATAAAATAAACCTGATGGCTAATCTGGAGCGATGAATGCAAGATGAAACTGAAATAACGGCTAATAATACACTGTCAGGAGAGGCAGCACTGGTACAGATACATTTAAATTACACTCTTGCTGAGAAAGGGATTATGATCCGGGTATTATCTTGGCCTCATCTGATAAAACCTCCACTCCCTTCTACCTGTCCTCTGCACTGCAAGATGACTTGAATGGGTGACAGCATCATGGCTCTGCACCCTGGCTTCTAGTGCAGAGGGAAATCAAATGCATGTATTACCTGTTCCACATGCCTACAGGTCATCTGAGATTGCTGTTTCGCTCTTTCCCCCTCCCCTCCCCTCCTCCTCTCCTCCCCTCCCCTCCCCCTTCCCCTCCCTCTCCTTTTCTCTCCCCCTTTCTTCCTCCTGCCTTCTCTCTAGGTTGGGGGTGGAGTATACAGGGGTGGTTTAGGTGACCGTTACAGGCACCGACTGGGAAAGAGTGGACGTGCCTTTCCAAAAGAAAACAGGACACAGTGGTCAGATGGGGAGAAGAAGATGGAAGCCATTCCGGGTGGGATACGTTGTCATTTTTGGGCTCCCACACTATACTGGATCGCTGCCATGATGGCCTGGCAGAATTTTGTGTGGGCAGAAACCCATCACCCAGTGGTACCTCAATGGGCTTAATTTGTTGTTCCAAGACTTTGGAAGAGATGGCCACGTTTGTATTCCTACAGGAAAGATGGCTGTGCTCCTGTTCATCACCCAACGTAGAGTTCCTGAACCAAAATAAAATTTTGCCAAATGCTTCTGTTTACAAATTGTTTTTTAAAAAAAAGGGTTCATGAACCGAGATAGTATATATATATATATATATATATATATATATATATATATATATCCAGAATCAAGGAAAGAGAGACATAATTTTTCTAGGCCCCTCCCTTCTTTGGTTTGAGACTAGAGTGACATTTTCCCTGTTGGTTCACTTCTGACCTACACAGTCCCAAGTGCTTACTCTGGTTCCCCGCAGTGTTGCAAAAAGCCTGTGAATGAGGAAAATTCCTTAATGTTGTTTTCATTTGAGAGTGCAGTTGATTTCATTTTGATCCTTGACTAAACAAAAAGGTAAATGAGTATACTTTCTAGAATTAAAAAGGAAAAATTAAGAGCTATCACAGACAAATAGAAAGTAAATCATCAAAGAGGAAGGGCATAAAGGAAAATTTAAAAAACTGAATCCAAAAAATATAGCAAAGGAAGAAAAAAGCAGGATAAATTTAAAGTACAGAATAATACAGAGGAGAGAATTAAATATGAATCCCAGTGCTGGTCATGTTGGATTAGAGTTTATTAAATTCACCATTTCACAGATAAAAATTGTAGGTAGATGCTGGGAGAAAAGCAAAACAAAATACAAAGTCGTAAGTCTGAAAACCAAAACTCACTTTCCCTGAAAGCACCACAACATAGAAAGGAGACAGAAAATGTAGGAAATAAGGTTCTGGAGAGAAGGCTGTTTAGCAGTTGAGCCCCACAGTTTCCTGCACTTTCCTGTCAGGGCACTTCTGGTTCTCTGTCAGCAGGGGAGCACAGATTACCCTTGGAATGACCTGGACTTGGGCCTTCCAGAGAGACTTCACATGGGGAAGAGAACATACTGGGATGGATGGAGCCTTAAAAACTATGCATTACCTCTCTAAAATTGTTGTCAGACTCTTAAAATGTCTCAGGGAAAGACTTTCAGGGAATAAAATGAAAGAGGTGGGAAACCAAAGACCTGGGAAAGGATTTCAGCAGTTATGGCAACAGAGTGTAGAATTCAACTTCTTGTAAGCTTCAGAAACATTGCAATCATTTTAGCATTAACTGGGATTCCAGAAAGGCTGGTAGAAGTTAGGGCCAAATTAGAACATACCAGGTATTATAAATCCTTTAGAGCAAAGTCTACAAGGGCAATAAACCAAAAGTGGGACTCGTCAATCCTACTACTAGGGTACATAGCAAAAGGAATTGAAGTCAAATGTTGGAGTTTTCCATGCTTGTTCGTTGGACCACTGTTCACAAAAGCCAAGGTGGAGAATCAATCTAAATGTTTGGGTTGATGGATGAAGACAATATGGTTATCTACATATAGTGGAATACTCTTTAATCTTAAAAAACAGAGTAAAGCTTGGACCATCTCTGGACCTTGATTTTGTCATCTGTAAAATGAGTGCTGAATTACAGAGTAATAAGTGTTCAGATGTAGGTATTCCATGCTGTTAAGTGCTGTTGCGACAACCAATCCAGTGTTTCTCTCCTAAAAGAGCAGGGAATGGGGTTCCTGAACTTGTCTGGAGAGGAACAAAAGTGATGGAGAAAGTGAAATGCCAGGGCAAAGTGTGGACGAGGCAGTAGCAGCCCTTGCAAAGAGAATCACAAAAGGTCACTGTGAAGGAGTTACAGAGAATAAACAAAGAAAGTGGCTCAACTTCCTATTAGAATTATAAAGACCAGTTTTTCTACACCATTCTAAATTAGTTAAACTGTGCACTGCACATTGAGCTTCTACAGTGCTTTCAAAATCAATACTTGTCTACAGGCTATGTATCCTTCCAAAGATCTAATACAGTAGTGTGATGAATATCAGTGTTTTAGTTGATGATGAGGCCTATCTATAACTGTGGTTCCATCAGATTATAAATGCAACTAAACAATTCCTGTCATCTAGCGATGCCATGGCTGTTACGATATCAAAGCACAAAGCATTACACATACGACTGTAGTGATACTGTGCTGCCACTATAAAAGTGTATCGGTACTGCAGTTATAGACAGTACATAATGCTCAACAATGATAATAAATGACTAATTGATTTATGTATTTGTCATACTATGCTTTTGTAATTTTTTTTTTTTTGCGGTACTGGGGATCGAACTCAGGACCCTGCGCTTGCTAGGCAAGCGCTTATTCCACTGAGCTATATCCCCAGCCCTGTAATTTTAGAATGCAATCTTTCTACTTAAAAAAAGTTTACTCTAAAACAGCATGCTATGTTAGACCAATAGCTGCTTCATACTCTGTGAGTACCATGTGTCTTAATTGCACAAGAGGTCATGTCAAGTGACTGACCATGCCCTGTAGGTGTGTGTCATTACACTCGGATAATTTCACAATGACAAATGGCCTACTGACACCTTTCTCAGCACATATCACCATTGTGAAAGGGTACATTCCTAGATAGATTAGCATCTTTACCTAGAGTTTATATCCAGAAAAAAGAAAAGTAATATTGAACTAATATTAACTAAACTTCTGCCTCACTTGAGTTTCACCAAATGTTCCAATTCTTTTATGCTGGTCCAGGAGCCAACCTCATGTGGTGTTCAGTTTTCATAGCTCCTAATTTCCTCTAATTGAGGACAGCTTCTCAGTGTTTCTTTGTCTCAATCTTGACAATTCTGAAGGGTACTCGGCATTATTTTGTAAAATACTCCTTAATTTATATTTCCTTTATGGATTCTCATGATTGGGTTGAGGTCATGCAGTTTTGGCAATAATACCAACAGAAGTAACATATTCTTTGCACTCCACCATATCAATAGGTGTGTGACATTGATAAGTCTTATTCCTGGAGATGATAACTTTAATCATTTTACAAAATAACTGCCCAGTCTGCTAGATTTCTCCAGGCGTGAGGTCCTATTTTTTCTTTTGTAATTAATAAGTTTATTGTGAGGAAGTACTTTGAGACCATGTATATATCCTGCTCTTCATCATACTTTCTCCTACTAATTTCAGTAACCACTGATGATTCTTATCTGCGACAATTATTACTGGGTGATTTGCCACATGGGGATTTTCAATTCCTATCGTTCCTTCTGGAGACTTCTCCTACATGGAACAGTGATGCACTCACCATTTGTCTGTAGATCATACCACTTATTTGTTCATTAAGTGATTTATTTGCATTATTATGAAGTCATGGATTCATATTACATTTTATGGTCTATAATCCATCACCATCTTAACTTATTCTGTTCTCTCAAATTTATTTGTATTTGACTATAAGAAGAAGTTGATGTCCTTTTGACATATTCCAACAATTTTTGAATACTTTCTTACATTCTGGCGAACAAGATATTACAAATTCATCTGAGTATAATTGAACAAAAATATCCACTTGAGAGACAATAAGTTTAAAAAGCACAATAGGGGCTAAAGACATGTTTAATAAAAACACATAAGTTAACCCTTATGGAATCATGATCCAAATAGATAAACAATAAGCAGTAGAACAGATGCAATATTTGAAACAAAACTGGCTAAAAGTTTTCTAAACATATGATAGAAATCAACCTATAGATCGAAAAACAATTGAGGACATATAAGCAGGGTAATCAGAGAGAAAAGTCACACTTAGAAATACCATAAACAAATTTCTGATAAACAAATAAACCAAGAAAAACATCATAGTACCTAAAGAATGAAAATGTTTGCTTTAAATGAACAACACTGACAGCTGACTTCACTGCAGAAACTATAGAAGCTATAACTCAATGGAATGAAATTTTTAAAGTGATGAAATACAATTACACACCTTGGCCTACTTCTAAAAAACCTTAAGTTGAAACCAAACTAATATACTTTATCACAAATAAAATCTTATCAAATTCATTGCTAGTAGACATTGAAAAGATAAGGAATTGGTAGTGGACATTGAAAAGATAAGGAAGAGTGTCTGCTGAAGGGAAAATAACCTAAATTAAAAACAAAAGTAATAAAAAAGCAAAAACTTCTGTGGCAAATATAAGTACATATTAAACATTACATATTTAAACAACAATCAGAAACATTGGAAAGGTATTTGCAATAAATGGAAATATTGATTCCATGGTAAAAATAGCAAAAATGCTATTGTCAAATCCCAGAAATTTTGTGTTCCAGAAATGTTAAAAAAATTAGTTTAAAACAGACCATAATAAATCAAAGAGGGTACTATAATTTCTGGCATCATCTGAATGAATAACAAACATAGAAGTAGCAAAAAAGCTAGGAGAACAGTTAAAAGAGGTCATGAAACTTAAGAATACTTTCAGAAAGGTAGAACTCAGGCAAAAGAATGAAGAATAACTGAGAAAAAACAGAAATACAACATTTGAGGGTAAAATCATCTATGTTAGTAATTATACTACATCTAATTACACTAAATATTGTAACTGTAATATGGAAAGAAGTAATAATTTGATTATATGTTGAAAAAAGTGACAGCTTAAAAGAGCAAATATATTGAAAGTAAAGTGGAAAATATATAATATGTAAATGCTAATCCAAAAATTAGTATAATATTTAAGTCAAGAAGTATTTTAGAGATAAGGAAAGATATCTATCTTTAAGTTAATAGTTGAAGACATGGAATATTCTTTGAAGCATGTGTAATAATAGCAAAAACTTGAAACAAAACTGTCTCTCAATTTGCTTCTCAATAGGAAAACAAAATAATGGCAATTTATACTTTGAACATATGTGACAGTTACAGGAACACAGGGATATACTTTTAACATGGAAAAATCTTAAAATCACATTCTTGAGTGAAAAATGTTCAAGAAACAAGGACAGTATGTATATTCATTTCCTATGGCTATTGTAAGAAATTACTACAAACTTAGTGTCTCAAAACAACACACACTTATTCTTACATTTCTGAAGGTCCAAATCCAAGCCCTTTTTTGCGTGGAAACACCCTTTCTCACTGCGCATCCATTGTGACATAATCTGTTTCTGCAATCAAGTTTCTCACTCTTACAAAGATAATTGTGATTATATTAGAGCTGACCTGGATAACCCAGGATAATGTCCCCAATTTAAATTCTATAATTAACTGATGCCTTACTTTTCTCTCATAGCTCAGACAAAATACCTGATGCCCAAAATTAAAGGAGGGAAGGTTTATGTAGCTCACATTTTGTAGAGGTTTCAGTGCATGGCATGGCAGAGGGGCAATTATTTATGGTGGTGGAAGACTGCAAATACAAGAAGAGTGAGACTCTACCTGCCCCTTATATTATGTGCAGGCTGCTGCCCTAGGGCAGGTGTAGTGCTCACACCCCTAATCCCAGCATTGGACCGTAAATCAATCACAAACTCTAGGCTCAGCTACCTACAGAAAGCCTGTACTGTGTGACTGTATGAGTTGTTGGGATGGGGCACCCAAACACAAACCATAACGGCTGCAAACTTCCCTTGGCTATGCAAGATAATGTTCACAAATTGTGGGGATTAGGACCTGGATGTCTTCTTGGACCATTATTTAATATGCCACAATATGACATTGTTTAGACAGATTTTAAAATACACATTTATTCAAGACAGTTAATGGTTGTAATACATTTGATGGAAACACAGAAAAACAGAAATTGTAAAATGACTTGCAAAAATGTTTAATTTCCTAAAAACTTTCATTGAAGTTTCCTAATTTTTAGTACCAACCTGCAAAACCCAATTAGATCAGGTTTTTCTTCTATGTAACAACAATCATCAGCTTTCCAGCCCTCACTATGGTCTAACTCAATCAGTCAATTTTACATATCATTTTAACATTCTTGCAGTTATGAGTTTCCATATTAGAGCTCATTGAACAAATAGAAACTGATGACTTTTTTGCAAGCATAGGTTCTCAACTTAAAGTAATTGAATAAGATCTAGAAAATAACAGAAATCAGAGCAATCTAAGGAACTAAATGGAAAAAAAATAGTTGGCTACTTTAGGGCAACTACTAACTGGATGAATAAAAGGTGTGGGAAAATAAGAAGAAAATATGTAATTGGGAAATAGACTCATATGAAAAGAAAGTTGTGACATCAATTAATAATGAGCAATACTTGATTCAGGTTGGTAGCCATGAATTCATGTTACCAATCATTTTGGGTATAGATTTCTTTTTCCATCAACAGTCTCAAAATGAAAATGTAGAAAAGTCTAATAGCTTAGTTCATTCATGGTTGATTTTCACAAGGATTGAAAAAACAATCAGGTCGTGGGGGAGGGACTATACATGTTAGTTACTGTATGGATTTTTTGTGTTATTCTTCCAGAATTATTTTTTTTTAGTGCATGATTGTATTACCTAATAATTACATTTTTGTAGGGAGTTGGCACATGCACATAACATATCTTAATTTCTTTTTTTTCATCTCCTTTCCCACTTCCTCCTCCCTCCATCTCTTGGTCCTCTTCCCATATGAACAAAATATATCTCCCTACTGCCTGTTACGTCCTTTATTTTGCTCTTTATTTATATTTTGGGTTTTCATATAAAAGCATTTAAACTTGTGTGTCTAACTTCACTTGACATTATGGTCTTAAGGAGCATCTATTTTCTAAAATGACTAAATGACTAAAGTTTATACTTCTTTATGCTCCAATACTATTCTTATGGCTTGTATCTACATGTCTCCAAAAGCCCAATGCACTCATAGGTAGGAAAACTCCTACCTAAGATGGCTGGATTAGTGTGTGTGAGTGTGGATTAAGAGTGTAATACTGGGATTAAGGGGGTGGATGATAGAAGCTCCATCCTGGGCTGGGTGGTATCAATCAAGAGTCTTATAGCCTAGATGGAATAAGAAGGAATAGAAAGAAGGTAGGCTGGTTGTGGCTGCCGCTGCTGCTGCTGACTGCTTTGGCTGCTTGATGCTTTCCCACTGCAATGCCGTGAAGTGTTTCTCTTCTGCAATGCCCTTCTGCCTTGCTGCACTGCCTTGGAGCTATTTGACTTAGGACTAAAATCTCTACAAACTGATTTGAAACAAACCTTTCCTCTTTTCATTTTGGGTGTCAAATATTTTCTCTCAGTAATGCAAAAATTAACAAAGACATTCATTGTGTATAAATACCACATTTTCTTTAACCATTCCTGTGTTTATAGAAATATAGATTCCTTCCAAGACTTAGCTATTATGAATTGTACTATTACAAATTGCATATGCATGTGTCACAGTAATATGATGTATTTAACTCTTTTGGGAAGATACCTACAAGGAGAATAACTGGGTCAAATGAAATTTCCAGTTTTACTTTTCTGAGGAATCTCCCTATTGATTTCCATACTGGTTGTACCAGTTTACATTTCCGCCAACTATGTAGAAGGATTCCTTTGTCCCCGCAACCTCACCAGCACTTGTTATCATTGAGATACTTTATGGACATCCAGTCAGGTAATGTAGGAAGTAAGGAGAAAAGAGGCAGACAGAGAGAAGTGGCTGCACCCATGCATTGAGGACATCATGAGGTAAAACTGTGCTGTAAACAAGATACAGGCTAGGATAATAGTGCACTGTAGTGATTATTTTCAAAGGTGGTAAAATTTTAAGTGGTGACAATGTTCAGAACACAACCATGGCAGTAAGCATCTTGTTGAGTTGGAAGAAGACAAGAATACAAGCAGTCACGCAATAGCATGTACTGTTGACTAAGATATCTGTGTGAGCACTTAGTACATTCTGATGAGGTCAAGAGCTTGTATGTAGAAAATTATTTATTATTACTATCCAAGCACCAAAATCTTCAATAAATTGGGCTGAATAGCCAAGAACTATTTTGAGCAGTTCAATAGACTGTGATGCCATTCTTTGGTAAAGAGAATAGATATAAGACAGATGCAGTTGTCTCTGGAGGATAAGACTACCTGTCCTGCTACAGGTACTGGAGTGCTATCATTCAGTTCCAAGATGCCTCCATCCAAAGTGTGGAAGGTGATTCAGTCAAGGTATACTACATTCAGTGATGTGTTTATACTCACGGTAGCTTCACACTCACTGATGAGCTGAGTAGCCACATTTGCTGTTAGGAGGTAGGGCCTGGCTGGAGATGGGTCAATGGCAGCATGACTTGGAAAGGTAAGTTCTTGTCACCAGCTCATTCTTCCAGTCTCTGTCTCTCTCTCTGTCCCTCTCTCCATCCTGACCACCGTTACATGATCAGCTTCCCTTCCTGACCCTTTCCCATGTCCTTCCTGCCTTGGAGACACCCAACTATCATTTGAATTCTCTAAAAATCATGAGCCAAAATAAACCTCTCTTTAAATTGTCATTGACAGCAAAGTGATTAAGATGTGGAGTCCAAATTATCTGTGGAGGAGGAAGATAGGTCTGTCCAGTAGGCAGCTGGCCATATAGGCTGGAAACTTAGAAAAATAAGCTAGACATTCACAATTTCTAGACAGTAACTCAAGAAGGGAACTAAGAAGTAAACTAAGTAGATTATGAAGTTTATATAATTCTTTCAAAAAACTTAAGTGTCACTGATTGTACTTTTTAATGACTGAAATTATTTCTTACACTTTTATGTGGGCTTATGACCTGTATGCTCCTCATATTTTATGTACTTACACATATGGTCGTACAGTAACCTCAACTTGATAATTATATCTTTAATTTCAAGACTATGTCTTATGATTTATTTGTCTCAACATTACTTAAAATAAGACTGTGGACATAACATACTATATACACTTCTTTTCTACTTACTACACATATCACTATTTAGTCTATGTTCTGAGTTATGGTTATAGTGTTTTTAAATTGTTGGTATCACAATGGCTGTCACATACTTCTATGACTTGAAAGTCTTTCTTTTCTGTTTACCTCCTTTTAGAAAATAGAAAGGTAAAATTTAATTGTAAATTACACTGGCTGGAGAGTGACTGAAGATATTTTAAAGCACAGCTCTGTTTGTGCCTGGGTGGTCAGGAAGGTATAACCTTAAGTATTATATCTGTACCCTGGCACCTTCCTCTCTGGTTTTCTTTCTGCTCTCTGCCTGGTGGCTCTCATGAACTAAGCAGCTTTGTCCCACCATGCTCCTCCATCAAGACATTTCTGCCTTGGAGCAGGGGAACATGGACTAAATCCTCTGAAAATATGAGCAAAAAATAAGCCTTTTCTCCTTTAATTTGTACATGTTGGGTATTTGGCCTTACCAATGAGAAGCCAACTAGTGTACACTTGACTCCCATCTGTAAATATCCTGGCTTTTCACTTCTTGTTAGGTTAACCTAAGTACATTCTATTAGTGATTAATTACACACTGGGGGAAAAGTAGTGATGAGAATTTCAGAAGATCAGAGAAGTACAAAGACTCACCAGAGACTGCTACACACAACTGTATGCCAACATTCTAGAAAACACAGAAGATACAGATACATTACTAAAACCATACAGGCTACCAAGGCTAAATGATCAAGAAATAGAAAATCTGAACAGTACAACAATAAGTAAACAGCCTGAATCAGCAACCAAACCTTACCAGCTAAGTAAAGCTCAGCAGCACATGGCTTAACAGGTGACTTAAAAATGGTAAGTGCCAATCCCTTTTCAAGCTTTCCCAAAAACATGAAGAGGAGGGAACACTTCCAATCTTGCTGTATGAAGCCAGTATTAACTGATTTCAAAATTAGAAAGTAACTGTAAGAATTTACATTCCAATATCCCTACAAACATAGATGAGAAATCCTCAGCCTATTGCAAACTGCATTCCGTGTCACATGAAAAGGATCCCATACAATGACCAAGTGGGATGCAAGAAAATTTCAGCATACATGAATCAATAAATGTGACATGACACATTAAGAAATCCTGTGTTCATCTCAGTATGTGAAGTAAAAGGATCTGAGGTATTTCCACACCTTTTCATGGCCAAATGACTCAACAAATTAGGTAAAAAGGAATGCATTGCAACATAATAAGAGCCATATGTGAGAATCCCACAGCCATCGTCATGTTCAAATATGACAATTTGAAAGTTTTTCTTTAAGCTCAAGAACAAAACAAGGATAACTATTTTTGACACTTCTGTTCAATATAACTGATTGTCCTAGCCAGAGTAATTATGCAAGAAAACAAAACCCTCAAAATTGAAAAAGAAGTAAAACTATTTCCTGATTCCAAGATCTTTTTAGGAAACTCTAAAAATTCTATCAAAAAAGGAAGACTAATAAATTCAGTAAATTTATAGGACATAAATTTATCATAAAAATCAGTTTTGATTGAAAATACCAACAAAAGACCATCAAAAAACCTTTAGCAATGAAAGATCTAGAAACTATAAAATATTTATGAAGGAAACTGAAAAAGACACAAATAGAAAGATGTCCCATATGTATGAATTGGAAGAATTAATATTTTTAAAATGTGCATAATACCCAAAGTGATTTATCAATTCAGTGCAACCCTGTGAAAATTCCAATGACATTTTTCACAAGTAGAAACAAAATCCTAAAATCTGTAGGGATCCAAAAACTACTCCCAAATAGCTAGAGCAATCTGGAGCAAAAAGAACAAAGCTCAAGATATCACGCCACCTGAAATACACTACAAAATTTTAGTAATTAAAACAGCATAGTACTAGAATAAAAACAGACACGAGAGAAATGAAACATCGATATCCAGAAAAAAATCAATGCATGTATTGTCAATTGCTCTCCAAAGTGCCAAGAAAACACAAAAAAGGAAAATCTCTAATAAGTGGAAAAGCTTCATATTCACATTCAAAGAAATATGATCTTTACCTCACATAATATACAAAAATCAGTGCAAAGTGAGGTAAGTATTTAAAAGGAAGACCTGAGACTATAAAACTACTAGGAGAAGATATAGGGAAATGTCTTATTAACATGAATATGGGCAATGATTTCTGGGCTATGATACAACAAGCACAGACCACAAAAACATGGATTATGCCAAATTAAAATTCTTTGTGCAGCAATAGAAAAATCAACAGGACAAGAAAAAATATTTTCAAGCCATACATGTGATAAGGGCTTCATATTCAAAATATATAAGGAACTCAAGCAATTTAACAGCAAGAAAACAACATGATTTAAAAATGGGCAAAGGACCTGAGGTTCTACTTCTCCAAAGAAGACATACAAAGTGCAATAAGTACATGAGACAATGTTCAACATTATGAATAACTGGGGAAATGTAAATTAAAACATAATCTGGTATTAGTCATACCTGTTAAAATAACTATTATGAAAAAGAAAATGTGTTCATAGGAATGTGAATAAAAGAGAATGCTGAACACTACTGGTGTACTATAAATTGGTTAGGCCACTTTGGAAAATGATATAGAGGTTCCTCAAAAAACTAAAAACAAAGTTTCTGAATGTTATGGTTTATATCTAGCTGTCCCTCCAGAGCCTCATGTGCTCATAGGCGGGGCTTTGGGGAGGTGACTGGATCGTGGATTGTGATACTGGATCATGAGTGTGTGCGGTACACTGGACTAGTCCACTGATGAGTCTGTAGCTGGGTCTGATGTTCAGCATCACTGGGTGGGAGTTTAGTGGGGAGAAGTGAATCACTGTGGGTATGGCCTGAAAGAATATAAATACACATATACATACTATATGTTTGGATAGACATTGTGAAATGATGAAATCAAGTTATCATCTCACATCATTTGCATCAACCACTGCTTACTAGAGAAACAGATTTAATGTGAGATATAGAAATATGTAACAATTTACAAGATTGGCTGGCAGTAAACGCCTGCAGACAGGTGCAGAGGAGTGCAAAGGGCTGTCTGTGCAGCGGGGATCTTGAGGAGCTGATTGAAGGCCTGGAGCTTGGTGTATGGGGCTAGTGCTCTGCAGTAGAAGGCTGAAGGGTCTGAACTGGAAGCCAGGAGATGACGTCCAAGTGGAGATGAAGACTGGAAACCCCCCTGTAGGAACGGAAGCGAGTCTTTCTTCTCTGTTTCCCTTTCATACTAATCAGGCACCGAGCCTACTGGTTGCTGTCACTTATACCCAGTAAATCCCAGCAGAGCTTCAATAAATCCCTCAGCCACATTCAGAACTATGCTAACCCAACTTAGTTAGGCATTTCTTATTCAAATTAACACAATCTGCTATCACACTATTTTTGTGGTAACTTTTGAAAATCTATTCTCTTAAAAATTTTTAAGCACGCAATACACTGAAGTATATTGTATACTTAAAGTGTATTGTATACTTAAGTATACAATATACAATACAAATTTTTAAGAATACAATACACTATTATTAACTATTGTAGCCATGATATGCAATAGGTCTCCCGACCTATTACATCAATTATCCTGTTTGAAACTACATAGCCCCAACCAGTATTTTCCAGTTCCTCACCTCATTCCATTTAACTACCATTCTGCAATTTGCTTCTGAGTTCAGCTCCTTTAGATTCCACATTTAAGAGAGATCAAGCAGCATTTTTGTTGCAATTCTTTGCTTATTTCACTAAAAATAATGACCTCCAGTTTTATACCTGTCATAAATGATAGCATTTTCTTCTTTTTTGAAGGCTGAATAGTATCCCTACATTTTTGTTACCCATTCATCTCTCAACGAACATTTAGGTTAATTCCTTACCTTGGTCACTGTGAATAATGTTGCAAAGAAGAGTACGGATACCTCCTTAACATGCATATTTCAGTTGTTTTTAATACACACCCAGGAATGGAATGGTTGAATTATGTGCTTTCACATCATCGTGACACAGCGCCCAACACCCGCAGCTTAAAGGAGGAGATTAGTTTTGGCTCACGGTTCAAGGTTCAGTCCATAGTCTGCTGGTTCCAAGGCAAGATGGCACAGCAACGGGGTATAGCAGAGGAAAACAGTTCGTGGCAAGAGACATATACATTGAATGGTATAAAAGGGAAACAGAGAAGGAAAGCTTCCTTCCGTTTCTACAAGGGAGCTCCAGTCTTCATGTCCTGGCTTCTGGTGCAGACCTTTCGGCCCTCTACTGCAGATCAGCTCCCAGATCAGCACAGGACACTATACTGAGATCCAGGCCTTCACTTGGATTCTTCAGATCATCACTGCACAGACAGCCTTTGCACTCCTCCACTCCTGACTGTGGGTGTCTATTGTAAGCCAATGTAATAAATTTTTACATGTTTCTATATCTTGCATTAAATCTATTTCTCTAGTAAGCACTGACTGATACAATGTATACCAAACATATTACATACTGTATATCTAATTTCTTATCAATTATACTTAATTAAGAAAAATAATATTAATAAGAAAATAGATCTTGAATAGTCTCACCATAAAAATGATAATATGTAAGGTGATGTATATTTTAATTAGCTTTATCATTTCAAAATATGTGTATAGTAAAACACATTGTATATCATAAACACATAAAATATATTTTAATTTATTTTTATTGTAAAGAGAATGGTGAGAAAGGACAATAGCATAATACCAACAACATAGGCAAAAACAAAACAAAGAAAAAACAATAAAAATGATATATAGGGTTTCAGAACAAAATGATAGGAAATTAACAGTGATTGTTATATTAGATATTTTTATCTTCAACAAAGTTGCTCAGACTACCAGATGTAAGAATAAAAGACTGATCAAACCATTAAAGAGAATAAAAAGAATATTAGAAATGATACAGTTTCACTAGACCAGATGGTAGGAATTCACCAATGGTTGTTATATTGCATATTGTTGCCTTCAAATTAGTTGTTCAGATTACCAGATATAAGTCTGCAAAATTGGTCAAAAAGAAAAAGAAATAGGCCTTAGCCATTCCTTTCAATATGCCATTAGACATCAGCAGTACAGTTACCCCAATTATCCTTCTATATGCATTCATATTTTTCCTTCCTTCTTTCTTTTTCTCTTTTTCCTCATCCCAGTTGTTCCTTTCAGCAATCTCTTTCGCTTTCATAATATCTATTGTTCTTCAAATTAATTTGAAGAGGTTCTAGGCTGCCTATTTAGATGACGGAAGAATGTCTGGTTTTTCTGTCCTGTTTGCTGTGCTCTGGATACAGTGAGGGTTCCAGATACGGTTTCAGATATAGAGTTCCAGACGTGTATGATGAGGAGATGGAGACAGCCCAACCTTGAGCCTTTTTGCAGTAGGGCTTTAGATAGCCTACACATTGCACAGAATTTATAGGAGCACAGAAGCGTATTCCTACTTTGAACTATAGCATGACATTGTCCAAAAAGAAGGAAAATAGATCTTTCCATTTAAAACTCAATGTTATATATTACTTTGAGAAAAATGTATAGGGTCCTATAGATAGCCACTGGATGATGGATTACTAACTTAAAGCATACATTTGATTCAAGAAGAATGTACAGTAGTTTATAACTCATCTTCGTTACTGGGTTTCAAAAGGATTTATGGGTTGAGACTTCAGGTTCTACAGATTTCACCATTTTCACTCAGTTGGCTGTGGGGACCATATATTCCTCAGGCTGCAGTAGAAATGTGGAAAGACAAGATGTGAAATAGTATAGGGAGTGCGGGACAGAATGTCAAAGAATCAGAGTGTTGTTCTTAGTTGTTCATGTTACCAGAGGACCACTCAGGTAACCTTGCAGGATCTGATTTCTTGTTTATAGAATTTCAGTAGAGGTTGGCTCGTGACTAGTTGTAGTGGACTTTCTTGAGCATATACTCACGTTAATAAAGTGGAAATTGTGATGTCTACTTTATTGACCCATGTGAAGATTAAATGGGAAAATGTACAAACAGGACGTCACCGAAAATTCTGGAACAGTAGTTACCTTTATAAAGATTGTTAATCCTAAGCATAAACAATGGAATTGAGTTTTTTAATGGAGTACATGTGTTGTGACTATCTCAGATTAGCATTACTGCCTGACATCTCACCATGGACTCAGAATTCTTTCGCAAATTAGAGTTGTTAGAGTGAGCTGAATAGAGAAGCAGAAAGCTATTATGTTAAGAGATTATAACATCTTTGTTACCATACTTTCTTTTTAGCACAAGTTCTTGGGCCTACGCAGAGATAAGGAATTTGTTATAGGCAGGATTTAATTAAGTTATTTAATAAAGCATCTGCACATAGATAGTGTTTTTCATTTTTCCAGTAGTATACTGGAAATCCAGCATGAGAATGTACTGCTCTGGGGATATTTTGAAAATGTAGCATCTTTGTGTATAAGTATAACATAGATCACATCTCTGAACACTACTCAGGAGAAGAGATCATTCTGATCTCTACTGCCCTTCTGTTGCTTGCCCTTAATTATTTTATATTTTATGGAAAACAGAGGTGAAATGGACAGATTCCTAGATATATATGAACTATCAAAGATGAAATAAGAAGAAATAAACTGGGCGTGGTGGCACACACCTGTAATCCCAGCACTCGGGAGGCTGAGGCAGTAAGATCGTTGCAAGTTCTAGACCAGCCTGGGCTATAAAGTGAACTCAAGGCCAGCCTGAACTGCATAGCAAGACTCTGTCTCAAAAAGCTAAAAAAAAAAAAAAAAAAGGAAATATAAAAATCCTGAATAACCTCATATCAATTAGTGAAATTGAAAATGTAACTAAAAACCTACCAACAAAAAAGGCCCAGGCCATGATGGATACACATTTGAGTTCTATAAAATATTTAGAGTGAACCTAACACCATTTCTCATCAAATGCTTTAATGAAATTGAGAAAGACGCATTATTCCGAAAGTCATTCCTAGAAGCAACCATTACCAACACAGTGAAAAGACAATCCAAAGAATGGGAAAAAATTTCAGCTGTTCTTTAGACAAAGGACTAATACCTAGAACTTATGAAGGACTGGAAAAAGAATCATATCCTCCAAATTCAAAGACCCAATCCAAAAATGGGCAACTGAAATGACATATGCTTCTCAGAAGAAGTACAAGTAGCAAATAAATATACGAAAACATGCTAAACATCACTGGTCATTTGAGAAGTGTGAATTAAAACAATGCTGAGATTTCATCTCACTCCAGAAAGAACAACTATTATCCAGAAAATAAGCAATAACAAATGCTGGAGGGGCTGTGGGGAAAAAGGAACCCTTCTCCACTGCTGGAGGTAGTGTAGGCTGGTGCAGCCCCTGTGTAAATCAATATGGATATTCTTCAAAACATTATGACAAGAGGTCCTTCTCGGGATAATCCTGGAGGAGTTAAAAGCATCACACCACAGTGATATATGCACACCCATGTTTACAGTGGCACATTTTATAATAGGGATATCTGGAAGCAACCCAAATGTCCATCAACAAATGACTAAATAAATAATGTGTTTTTTTATATAATGAAGTATTACTCAGCCATAACCAAATAGGATGAAATTGTAAAAGGAAAAGGGAGATAGCGATGGGGGAGGGAAAGGAAAGGAAAGAAAAGAAAAAACGAGAAAAGAAGGATAAAATGAAAACAGAGCTTGGTGAGTGGAGACGGGGAGGGGATGGAAATGGGATGGAAATGGGGAAAGAAGAAGAGGGAACAAGATACGTCACATACAGGCACAAATTCCCTGTAATGAATATGGTTATTACGGACCCCTGAACTGTACGAATAAACTTAAATAAACTAGAAAACAAGGTATTTCGTATTTCATGTAATCTTTATTCGCTTATATGTTTGTTTTTGTTCTTTCTTATGTGCTTAGGAACATGAAGGAAAGGGAGCAAATAGCAAAGTATTTAATTTCCTAAAGACATGAACTTTATATGGAGGCTATATGTCTTTATGTTAATCGGATTATGAGTTTGTGGCTTTTTCAATTGGATTATCAAGCAATGCCTTATCATCTGCAAAGGATCCTCTGAAAGACACAGTTCATATTTCACTATTGGGCTACCTGGAGCCCTACCTATCTCAGAAGAGAGAATTGTGCTTTGCCACTTCAGTTGTTATGTAGCCTCTTCATGTGTTTTGTCTGTAAAACAAAATATACACATTGTGAAAAGGACAAAGTCTGCACAGTGTGAAAAGAAACCATCTAGCTTACACAGGCACATATTTTTACATATTTGTTTCTAAATGTACAAACAGGATCTGCTCTACAAAATGTGCCAGGATAGTATTTGTTTTAAATTTATGTAATCAGCCATGTTGTAAGATGGTATTAAAAAAAAGCTTAAAGAATTTTTATATTTGTTTCATATCTAACATCCTCTCTCTTTTGTAGACCAATAAGTAAAAGAGATTAAAAAATACTTGATGTCCAAAAATAGATTAAAATGCAAAATATATTTATATTTAAAATATATAACCATAACTAAAATAGTAAGTTCAAGGAGACAACATTTTGTGTTAGAGAGAACAGTTAAAGATCAGGTTCTTCTGGCTATTCGTTAGCTTTTAAACTTTCTAAGCAGGTTTTCAAATGTTACACTATCAAATTGCAACTCGAGTTCAGTTCATTAAAGTTTATTTGTAGATGAAAACCCTTGACAGATTTCCAAACATTATCATTACTTTTGCTTCCCTGTCTGTCTCTGTCTCTGTCTCTACCTGTCTCTCTCATATTTATTTTGCTGGTTACTTGGCAGGCTGTATCTTGCACTTGCTATTTTAGTGATGGGCATCACCCTTCCACACATGACAATCTGAGTCCTGAACTACTGCATGCAAAACAACATACATGTTTTATGGAAAACCTGGCTTTGCCAAAAGAATATCTGGTAGCATAGATTCACAATTATAATCAAACCAAAGAATTCTTTAATTGTGAAACTGAACTAAGGAAGGAGTAGAGGAAGGAAGGAAGAATAAAGGAATGAAGGAAGAAGAGGGGGAGGGTGGGAGGGAGGAAGAAAGGAAGGATGGAAAGAAGAAAGGAAGGAAGGAAGAGAGAAAGAAAGAAAGAAGGAAAGAAAGAAAGAAGGAAAGAAGGAAAGAAAGAAGGAAGGAAGGAAGGAAGGAAGGAAGGAAGGAAGGAAGGAAGGAAGGAAGGAAGAAAGAAAGAAAGAAAGAAAGAAAGAAAGAAAGAAAGAAAGAAAGAAAGAAAGAAAGAAAGAATACTTTGGAAAACTAAATCAATATTTGACTCCAATTCTGTTGGTGTGTTGCTAAGGATTCCAGCAATGCTTACTCTAGACATAAATGTGTCTCTTAAATATAATTTAGAGTTTTCCAAAAATAGAGATATTCCAAAATAATAAAACTCCATGGCCTGGCTGATGAAGACTGAATCATCTTTTACAAGGAAACTTTATTTTTTCCTGAGTTACTAAAGTTGTTCCATAAGGTCACAATTAGCACGTTTGCTGGCCCTAATCTCAAAGAGATAAGATCAAACACCCCAGAGAGCAAGATAGATGGTATGTACTGATATAACAAATCATTCCCCAGTGAATTTATAGTTAGGGTGGGAATAGACTGCTTTGCTACCTGTGCTGACCAATTCTTTTTCCTTTTTTCTTTTTTTTTTTGGCAGATCTAACCATAGTTTTAATAGGTTTCAGTTTCTCTTGCTTAAATTTTGGAAAAAGCTTCTTACAGCATGACTACTAGAAGAAGTTGCAATAATTTCTTCAAATCATAACACAAAGCAAGGTGGAAGATCTTTTGAAGAGACTAAAATTATAACATCAGAAAGGGAGAGATGAGTTGTCAGGTAAATATATTCACCAATCAAATTCTTTCTAAATACAGTTCAATGCTTTATATAATTTTAGGGGTAAACTTATGTTTCTCTCTTATTTTTTAAATCCTGTTAGAAAGTATTACAATTTTCACACTTTAGGCATTTTTATTTTAAAGATGATAAAAAATAATAATAAAAATAGAAACAATAAAGAGTTTCAAAAAACAAGGTGATATGAATTCAAGAATGGTTATTATATTACATATTGTAGTCGTCAAAGAAGTTGTTCAGACTACCAGATATAAGCATGCAAAATTGGTTAAAAAATTAAGCATTTCAACTGTTCCTTTCAATAAACCAATAGAAATTAGTAATGTGATTATCTTAACTGTATTGTGTGTGTGTAACTTTTTCCCTTCTTTCTTTCTTTTCTCTTTTCCTTCATCCCAGTTGTTGTTTCCTTTAGGTCAGCTTATAAAATTTCTATGGACTAAACTTGTGAGGCAGCAATACAAATTTTGCATTTGTTCCACAAAGGCTTGTGTTTGGGGAGAGAATAAGGGAAATTTTATAAAGAAAAAGAAACTTCAGATAATAATAATTCTGTGGGCAAATAATTAGAATTATAAACCTAGATTTCATAAACTATAAGCTTAGCCTATTTTAATTAGCCACTAGTCTTGGAGTATGTTTTACACTTTTAAACAGTCATACAACAAGATGTGAGACAGAGAGAGATGTGAGAGCAAGAGAGAGAGAGAAAGAGAGGAAGGGAAATAGAGAGGCAATAAAGATTATGCAACAGATAAAGCCTAAAATATCTATTATCTGTCCGGTCACAAATATAATTTGAATATTATTGTTATAAAACAAATTATCTGATGTGGTGCATTATTTTACTGAGCACCTGTGTGTTGTTATTATTAATACGTAACCACAAAACTAAAAAAAGGATGAATTAAGAATATATTTTTAAAAGTTAATAATATAATATAACTGTATGATTCTATCTACAAAACTCAACACTGGAGCTAGGTGAGCCACATGGAAGGGGAAAAATACTGCCCATCACCTCTCTGTCACCATGGGAATTTTCTTCAGGAGTAACACAGGTGCCTGACCCATTCCCCTACACCAAAAGACGGACAGTCTGAGACTCAGCAACTGGTTCATCCAGAGGAACCCAAAGTAAATCCACTCTAACAAGGGTAAATAAACTCCTAATTTACAATTGGTTCTATTATATAACTATTGACTTTGCTCCCATTGTCTAAATCAGTAGATACTACAGTTTGTCAATTTCTAAATTATGCTTGATGTTATCATTATTGCTAATTATAGTACTGTACCTAGGGTCTCATATTTGTTGTAATCACTTGTTCTCACTTGTGTAACAATATTAGGAAACTCTGGGGTGATAACTTCACTATAGCCCTGAACCCACACTCAATTAATTATGAAGTTAGGATCTTGGAACTGACACAAACTAAGAATCTCCTACACACAGAAGATCTCCCTGAAGAATAGACTTCTCTAAGACAGGCCTTGATTCTAGAGATATAGCTACCTACTACCTAAACCCACAAGAATCATCAAAGAAAACAAAATAATAATTTTTGAAGTAGAAAATGTCAAGACAAAGGAGCAAAATGCAATCTCAGACCTCCAACCCGCACAGAAGTCCAGGAGACATCAATATAGAAGAGACTGGAAGTCATACATCTGAAACTTCTGAAATAATAGCAACTGAAGTAAAGTAATAACTCCAGGAGGATATAGAGGAAATCAGATCAGAAATAATTTCTCAGGTAAAAAAAGAAGAAATGACAATCATAGTGAAAGAAGTGCTCAGCATATCTAAAGCAGAATAGATCGAAAAATAAAGGAGCTTAGGAAAATGATGGAAACCTTGGATGCACAATATAGGAAATAATTAAAATTCAGGAAGCATATTCAAAGATATATATAAGAAATTCAAAAATCCATTAAAAGCTGGCAAAACCACTTGAATGAAAATTAGGATAGACTTTCAGACCTTGAAGTCTGGATTGCAGCTAGTTTAAAATGAAAAGAAAATTCTCTTAGGAAAGAAAACAAAAAATGAAATACCAATTTCACAGATGCAAGATGATGCAAATAAAAAAAATATAAGACTGACAGGTGTCAACCAAAAAAGTAACAGTCAACACAAATGACATAAAAAGATTATTTGCAGAAGTAATAGCAGAAAATTTCCCAAGCATGGGACAAAACTATGACATACAGTTAAATGGGGCATATAGAACTCCAATTAGCCATTATCAAAATAAATCTATACCCAGACATATACTAATCCAGATCCTAGAAATTCAGCACAAAAACAGAATATTAAAAACTATTAGAGAAAACAAACAGATAAAAGAAAGCCATCAGAATCACAAAAAGTTCAACACAAACCATCAAGTCAAGAAGAGTTTGGAATGAAGTATTTTGAACTCCAACTCAGGCTGATATACATGGCAAAAATACCTTTCAAAATTAATAGAGAAATAATATACTTCCACATCAAAGAACGACTAAACAAATTCATGACCACAAAAACAATCCTACTAAGAGTACTGAAAAATATTCTAGAAAGAGACAAAATGACCATATTTCCAAGAAGAACAATAGAAGAAACCACTGAGCAGTGCAAGCAATTAAACAAAGGGAAAAAGTAGGGAACTGATAGCAGGAAAGTGACATGACAAAGATAAGCCAATACGTATCCGTTATAACCATTAATGTAAATGGCCTCTATCCACCAATCAAAAGTAGCAGACTGGCAAAGTAGGGCAAGAAACAAAATCCAACAATATGCTGTATACACAAAACAGATTAAGGATATTCATAGCCTGAAAGTCAAAACATATAAAAAAAATACTACATGCAAAAGGAAGCAAGAAAAAAGCAAGGGTAGCTATTCTGTTCACAGAAAATGTGAACTTCAAACAAAGAATGATCCAAAGAGATAAAGAAAGTCAGTACATATTTGTTAGGGGAAAGCTTCAAGAGGAAGAGATAACAGTCATAAATATGTATGTGCCAAATATGGAAGCACCTAACTATATAAGACAAAAAATGGTAGATATAGAAAACCAAACAACCATTAAACACAATTGTAAGAGGAGAACTCAACATCCCATTGTCATAAAGAGATAGACCAACTAGACAAAAAACTCAGCAAAGAAATAACAGATCAAACCTAAACTTGTGTAGAAATTGACTTAGTAGACATTTACAGAGCATTACACTCAACACCTTCAGAGTACACATTCTTCTCAGGTGCACATGGGACATTCTCTATAATAGACCATATATTAGCCCATAGAATATGCTTAAATAAATGCAAAGAATTGAAATGATCTCATGCATATTATCTGACCATAGAGCAATCAAATTGGAAATTATTGTCAAAAGAAACTACAAAAACTCCATAAACGCATGGAAATTAAATAATACCTTCTTGAACAAAGAATGGGTCACAGATGAAATTAAAGAAGAAATTGAACAATACCTACAATCAAATCAAAATGGAGATACAGCTTACAGGAGCCTGTGGGACACAATGAAAGCAGCCCTTAGAGGGAAATTTATGGTGGTTAATTCTCACATCAGGAAAATATTACAAGCACAAATAACCTAATAAACAGCCTACTGCACCACGGACAGCTAGAAAAAGAAGAGAAGGTCAAACCCAAAGCTCAAATAAAGGAGGAAATTATAAAGATCAGAGCACAAATTAACACAATGAGACAAAGAAAATAATACAAAGAATTAATGAATCAAAGACATGGTTCTTTCAAAGAATAAATAAAACTGATAAACCGCTAGCCAACCTTATGAGAAAAGGAAAGAAAAAACTCAAATTCATGCAATAAGAAATGAAAATGGTGAAATCACTACAGATCCTATGGAAATCAGACCATCAATGTCTACTTCTATACACTTCACTCTCATAGGATGGAAAACACAGAAGACATAGATAGACTCCTAGAAATATATGGATTGCCAAAGCTGAATCAAGAAGATATAAAAATTCTGAGTAACTCAATATCACTCAACGAAATTGAAAACACAATTAAAAACTTACCCACAAAGAAAAGCCCAGGTCCTGGTGTATTCACAGCTGAATTCTACAAGAAATTTAGAGATTTAATCCTAATACTCCACAAACTCTTCAATGAACTTGAAAGAGAAGTAAGTCTCCCTAACTCATTCCAGGAGGCAAGTATTACTCTGATACCAAAGCCAGCAAAAGATCAACCAAAAAAGAAAACTACAGGCTAATCTCCCTAATGAATATGCATGCAAAAATTCTTGATTAAATAATAGCAAACAGAATGGAGCAACTCATAAAGGAGATTATATATCATGACCAGTGGGATTCATCCCAGGAATGCAGGGATGGTTAAATTCATGCAAATCAAGAAATGTAATACACCATATCAACAGAGCCAAAAACATAAACCACATGATCATCTCAATAGATGCAGAAAAAACTTTTCAAAAAGTCCAACCTCACTCATGATAAAAAAAAAACACACACAGAAAATCATAATAGATGGACTTTACCTCAGTCTGATAAAATCTGTGACAAACCAACAGCCCACATCATACTAAATGGACAAAAACTTAAAGTTTTAATGTGAAATCAGAAACAAGACAAGGGTGTCCACTGTCACCACTGCTATTCAGTATAGTTCTGGAAACATAAGCCAGAGCAATAAGACAAGGGAGAGAAATAAAAAGAATAAGAATAAGAAAGAAAGAAGTGAAGTTATCCTTATTTGCAGATGATATAATGCTCTACAGAGAAGACCCCAAAATTCCACCAAAGGGCTTCTAGATTAATAACCAAATTCTGTAGCACAAATGGATACAAAATCAATACTCAAACATCAACAGCATTCTTGTACATAAACAACAAACTCACTGAGAGAGAAATTAGGGAAACAAAAACTTCAAAACAACATCCAAAAAATGAAATACTTAGGAATCAATCTAACAAAGGAAATAAAAGATCTATACTATACTCTGAATAAAGAGATGGAAGAGGATTTTAGAAAATGGACTGATACTCCTTGCTCATGGATAGGAAGAACCAACATTGTGAAAATGGACATGCTTTCAAAACTGTTTAACAGATTAATGCAATTCTGATCAAAATACCATTAAGATACCTCACAAATCTGGAGAAAACATCTCTTAAGTTCATCTGGAACCATAAGAGTTATAGAATAGCAAGGCAGTCCTGGGCAACAAAGGCAAGGCAGAAGGCATCACAATCTGTGACTTAAAATTATACTACAAAGCTACTTTGATAAAATCCATGTGATACTGGCAAAAGAAAAAAAAAAAAAAACAGACCTGAGGATCAATGGAACAGAATAGAAGATTCAAACACAATTAAAAACACACTCAGTCACCTTATCTTTGTGGAATTGAACTCAGAACCTTGTGCTTGCCAGGCAGGCACTTGTGCCACTGAGCTATATCCCCATCTAAAACACCTTATCCTTGACAAAGGGGCCAAACATGTGCACCAGAAGAAGCATAGCCACTTTAATAAAAGGCACTGGAAAAACTGGCTTTCCACATGCCAAAGACTAAAATTAGAGTCATGTCTGCCACCATGAACTAAACTAAAGTCAAAATTGATCAAAGATCTAAATATTAAAAGAAAAAGACTAAGTCTAGTGGAAGAGAAAGTAGGTAGAAATGTTGAAGACATAAGGGTAGGCAGAGAGTTCATGAAAGAAATGCATGGGAAATACTTCAAAGAATCAACAACTAGGATTGCATCATATTAAAAAGTTTTTGCATATCAAAAGAAATCACCAACCAAGTGAAAGGAACACTCACAAATTGGGGAAAATTTTAGCCAACTGCCCCTCAGACAAAGTACTTTATCTAGAACATACAAAGAATTTTTAAAAGGCCCCCATAATTCAAAGGCCCAATACAAAAATGGGCATCTGAGATGAATACACACTTCTCAGAAGAAGAAGTACAAGGGGCAAATAAATATGTGAAAAAATGTTCAACATCACTGATCATTCAAGAGATGCATCAGCGTTTGGGAATAGTGCCTCAGAGGAGGGGGTTAGGTTCCAGGGCTCTTTTTTCAGGAGTGGATTAATGCTAGTCGTGAAGGGCTGGAAGCTGCCGGTTTAGTCTCTGTTTCCCTTGCCCTTTCTTTTTGTTTCCACCAGGGGATGCTCCAGCAAGAAGGTCCCTAGCAAATGCCAGTCCCTAGATCTGTGACTGCCTCCACACCCAAGCTTATAGAACAATTAACCAGTAACTTTCTGTTCATTATAAATTGCCCAGTCTTGTGCGTTTTGTTAGAGCAATACAAGACAGTCTAAGACATAGACCTACCTAAAATATTTTTTTCTAGTTTTGCATTCAAGTGGAGTTCATTAGATATAGTTATTTTCAACAGAAGGGAATTTTGCCCTCTTGGAACATTTTTGATTATCAAGGCCGGGGGGTAGGGCTTGTTACTGACATAACAACTACTTTATAGAAGTCAGAGATGCTGCAAAATATTATACAGTGCATGGGACAGCCTTCCACAACAAGGAATTATTCAGTGCAAAATGCTAACAGCGAAGACTATGGAACCCTGAGCTCCAAAATTAATGGCAATGCTTTCTGATGTCAAAGCTTGTTTGGGCATGTGTGAGAGGTGTGCGAAGTGGGAAGGTGACTAGGATAAGGAAATGAAAGAGAAACTATGATATTTTTCAAGACTTTACCAAAAAGCGCCTCTTAGAAAACCATGTTATCTAAACTCAGAGTGTACCTTACTAGAGATAATAATACTATTAAGTCAAATGTTAAAAACTCATTTTATAAGAGTTAATGGGCTTCAAAAGGTTAAGTGGAATAGAATTGGAAGTGAGTATGGGAGAGGCAAGAGAAGAGGCAGTGGGGAGAGACATGGACAGAGAGAGAGAGAGAGAGAGAGAGACGGGGAGAGAGAG